>JAQGBS010003895.1:0-10936 GCA_034698545.1 Acrobeloides obliquus
GCCAAAGTTAATATACCACAATTTGCGTCTTTTCACCCTCTAATAAATGCAAAAAGATTTAGCGAAAAATATTTTAATCATAAAAAGTTATGATAGTATCTCTGAACCCTAATTTTAACCCCAAAAACCACATTTTGAGCTCTATCTCCTCATAGGAATGTCCGGGGAGAAAATTTTTTGCGGCTTTTTAGTACTCCCACTATGGGTAAAAAATTGGCGTATATTTGGGCGAAATCGAAGAAATCAAGTTCGTGATGTTTACTTGTAAACCTAAGGCCTAAGCCTTTTTTCAGCTTGGGGGGGGGGGGGATTCTACATAAATTTATGCACAATCCCCCCTCTAGGGGGATAGTGCATAACTACCAAGTTTGTTGTGAGAGCCCATACAAAACTCACTAAGTTTAGCCCATTTTTCTCGATTTCCACCCAACTGTTTTGGTAAAATCCGATAGCATTCAGCTAATAAAACACTTGCGAATAGCACAACCAAAAACAACTTCATGTTTTTCTCTGTAGTTTTTGAAACTGTCTTTGCTAATTTTTATATATTCATTCTTATCAATAAATTGGGTTCAAATGGACATGATGATAATTAAAAATCATCATTTATTGAATAATTTTTATTAGTCTACTTAAGAGACCAAAAGGCCAACTCAGACCTTTCGGGATTATCTTTTTTCAATGATCAGAATCGAATTTGATAAAAATGGGTTTGGTTATCAATAAATCTTACATCATTCTTATTAAAAATAAAAAACAACAATTTAGCTATTAAGCATGTCTTTCTTATCGTCTGCATGTCTTTCTTATCATC
Organism: Acrobeloides obliquus; assembly: GCA_034698545.1. NCBI lineage: Eukaryota > Metazoa > Nematoda > Chromadorea > Rhabditida > Cephalobidae > Acrobeloides > Acrobeloides obliquus. The sequence continues at coordinate 815 of JAQGBS010003895.1, forward strand.
TGCATGCCTTTCTTTATCTTCATATACGGCACTGGATTTTTTTTTTGCCTTAGCAATAGTATTCCGGTTTCGGTTTTCGGTAGCGTTTGAAAGTTCATCGATCACTGATTGCAAACTTGTGAAAAGTTTTTGGAAAAAAGTGTTCCACTAGGTATTTTGGGCTTCATTTTTGAGAGGGTATTTGCACAATTTTAACGTTTTAATGCTATTAGCATAACTCCTCGTAGGAATTGAATTGAGACTTCGTTGACCACTCATGTGAAAGCTGAGAATCTTTTCTGCAACTTTTAAAAAGACGGCTATGTAAAGTTTTCGCTTCAATAAAGCTGGAGAGACGGGTTACAACTTTTATATTAGGTTTATGGGGCCATTTCGTGGAAAAAGTTGATGAAAAATTAGATTTTTCACAAACATTAGGTTTTTCACAAAATCCTGCTCTCCTGAGGGGTCAAAAATTCAAAGAAATGGCTCTAGAAAACAACTTTGTTCCCACGGGAGCTTCCAATTGGCTCTAAAAATTATCTACAACATCTCTGCTTTATTTTATAATTGGTCATGGGCCAAATCTCGAACTCCGAAAAATATTTGTTTGGCTCTGAAGCTGGGCCAAAATGGGCATTTTTTAAGTTTGCACACCACTTCAAATACACCTATGTGTTTAGTTGGGTCCCAAATTTCATATTCATCATCAGTTTGCCTAGTGCCGCGGGAAGTTCGAAATTTCGAGATATCGTCTCTTAAATTGAGGATATCTTTTTTCAGTTCTTGATGTGATTATTTTTTAATATTCACAAAAATTCAAAAATTACAAAAGGTGGCAAATTTTTAAAAAAGATGGCATTGAGTGAAAAAAGATGGCATTTGCCACCTAAAGGTGGCATTTATACAACCCTACCTATAGTCGTCTTTTACAATTCGTCGAATTTCAATTTGTTGGGGCGCCGTGCCTTGTCATTTTGCTGTGTTATGGAAGACCAAATTTTTGAACGTACTATATTATAATTATAGGAACATCTAAGTATGAACAAACATGCCCTAGTGGAACAGATTTTTGCTTTAGTGGTTACGTTGGCTCTGGTGTTTCAGTGTAAGTTTTTAAATATTTTTGAAACATATTTAGCAACGGTATTCATTTTTGCACACGAAAAAACACTGAAAATATTTATTTTTGCATTGAAAATATTTGAATTTGTAATGAAAAAAATTATTAATTTTTATTAGGCAGAAAACCTAAGCCTTAGCAAAAATTCTAAGCCTCCCAAGTAGCCCAGCCTAAGAATACTAAGCCTAAGAAGCCTAATCCTAAGAAAGCCTAAGCCTAAGAATTTTAAACCTAAGTCGAAGAATCCTAAGCATAAGTCTAAGAAAGCCTAAGCCTAGGAGTCCTAAGATGAAGCCTAAGAATCTTAAGCCTAAGAAAACCTAAGCCTAGGAACCCTAGGGTTAAGCCTAAAAATCATAAGTCTACGCCTAAGAAAACTAAGCCTAAATAGTTTCAATGCAAAAATAAATATTTTCAGTACAACTGTTCAAGTGCAGTAAGTTTCAGTGCAAAAATAAATATATTTCCATATTCAGCCTCAACTCCCCTACTACAATCTCCCCAACAAAATAGAGTTTTTCACCCTCTTCTTTCTCACTCATCCGATAACAAGGGACTAACCCTCCCATCTCCTAACACCTTGGATTAATCACCGACTTGTATTAATGCCATTTTTAGAACCTGTGACGTACAAACCTTTGTTATGGAAACGGGTGTACAAAAAATGTTGGCAATGGCAAAAAGTTTGACAAAGTTTGTTGTTGTGATAGTGATTTATGCAATAATCATGGAGCTTATAAACAATCTAGTATAGTAATATTATTTCTTTTATTACTTGCTGTTCTTTTATTAAACTAAAATAAATAATGGTTGATCAGTGAAAATACACCTGTGACCAAACAACAGTAACAGGTTTTCGAGTGTTATTCGATTTATATGTTATTTATATCATTTTTTCATTCTTCTTTCCAAAAAACTTGTTGAGCGGTTTTCAAAAGTTCATTAAAACGAAAATTTTATTATTGTAAGTGTTAAATTTTTTGAACTTCGTATAACTAATAAACAAAATTATTCTCTAATTGGTACCATCGCCAACTTGATGATGGAAATTTGAGAAATTATACCGATTTTATTGTTGCTCATACTCAATTTTCCTTTTAAAAGAATTTTTTGCCCATAAAGGGCAGGGCCGTAGCACCCTAGGGTTGGACGTCCATCCCCCTCGAAATGTTTGGCGAGTAAAAAAAATCATAAGGGTCCCCCCTTATTTTTTTGCCGATCGAAGATCGACCAAAAAATCGAAAAGTCATAAGGGTCTCCCTTATGATTTTTTCCCTAAAATTACCAAATTTTCATAAAATTGACTAAATTTTACATAAAATCGAGCAATTTTCGAAAAGATCGAGACCCCAGGACCCGTTTTGGGTCCAGGTCCAGGACCCAAGTGGGTTCGGGACTCCCAGAACCCACTGGGTCCCGGGACCCCATTAGTTCCTTAGGGTCCTGTGCCCGGGGTCTGGGACCCCATGGGTCCTGGACCCTTCGGTCTTTTTTAAATAAGAAAGATTCTATTTTCGGACTCTGGCGTCACTCTTTACGATGGGGCAAAACATTCTTTCACTTTTAAAGGAAATCGAGTATGACATTATAGAGAATGTTTATAAAAATTTTTTAGATATCTATTTGAATTTTTAACGGACTTCAATTTTTTTAGATTTTATAGACATCAACACTTTGGCATGACTTCGAAAACAGTCCAAGAGGACGTGGAGTTATTGGAACATAGTCGAACAAATGCTCTAAATGAATGCATCGAGCAAATTAGAAATGAGCCAGAAATTTCTCCTTTGGACCCTCCACCATCATATGAGGAAGCTTGCAGTGCCAGACAAGTGGAAAATCCGAAAGATGATTTTATGAGTAAACACAGTGTATTAATAACAAGGGTATGTTTAGAGCCAAACTTTATGATATTCAGGCATGAATTTCTTTGTTAGATAACCACTCCTATATTGATAAGTTTTGAACTAATGATTACCATGCTCTTAATCTTTTTGATTTTTGGTAAAAATTATTTCAATTATTTACCTGCACTAACTATTCGTATGGGTTCCCCAATTTTAATAATAACGATTCTGCTGTGCTTATGCTTATTAATTGTTATCTATTTAAAAAAGATCAAACTATATATTTATTATATGGTGCTTGGGGTAAGAATTTCAATCGAGCTTGAATGAAAAAAAAACGGATTTTTCATGGATCAGAGAAATTTATTTCGAGTATGTTTTACTTAGTCTTGATCCTAATCACACTTGGGCGTGAGGTGCATCAGGGTGTATTTTGCTACACCCGGGGTATCGTTTTGTGTTTGTCTCTTGATGTAGTTCAATTCTGATAAGGTCCTGATCCTGGTTCGGTCCTGATAAGGTACTGGACCTGATCCCACTTCATACTCGAAATAAATTTGAATTTCTGGATTGTGCTAAGGAGTAACCAGAACAAAAAGGTCAGATTTCGGTTAAAAACATGTTTTTTGAATTGAGCATAGTCGATTTAGGAATAGGGGAATATGATAGGACCAGGACAGAAATCGGAAGTGGGACCAGGATCAAGACCAGTACCTTATCAGAACCGAACCAGGATTAGTTCCAGGACCTTATCAGAAATGAACTACATCAAGTGACAAACACAAAATGATACCCCGGGTATAGCAAAATACACCTCACACCCAAATGTGATTAGGATCAAGACTAAGTACAGAATAGGACTAAGAGATCAGGACAGAACTAAGCAAGATCGGAACCAAGAGCAGTAACAGGGCTAGTAGGACTAGAACAAGACCAAAATATAACCAATATTGGAACAGAACATGATGACAGAACAGGATATACCTCCAGAAAAAATGTTTTCAGATTGAATAGTAAAAAAGTTTCTGACCTGGTCTTGACAGGTCATGTCCTGGTCTTATTTGTATTACGAACGATTGCGAACTATTTTTTCGAGCCCAACATTTAATCTTAGACGATTCGTTGTTGCATCTCCTTCGTCGGTGTGTTCTATCTGACCGAAGATTTGAAAACGACCAATCAATACGAGGAAAGATTATCTTCCAATATAGCTGAATTAGAAAAAGAAGCAAATGGCTATGCGGACCAAAGAGATCTGCTATCACCAGTGATTAATTACAAATCTGTCCTTTCCAAAAATCCGTCATTTCCATCGGACAAAGAAAAATCCCCCAGTTATAATGAGTTGGAAGCAAGATATAATGAAAGTTCGAGATTATATAACGAAAGTATAACTTTTTCAAGTTATATAAATAAAAAATTTTAGCACAAAATAAGATTAAGCTGGTACAAGAAAAAATTAGTCTTGTGGAAATCGATGAAAATAATATAAGAACACTCTTGGTTACATTAGTAATTTTATGCCTTTTTGGAGCAGTTTTATTACTTCTTGTATATCAGATTTATCAAATGAAAAAGAATGAAAAGAGATATAAGAATGTTAATGATGAAAATGAAAACGTTTAAAAATTTATGGAGCTGTACGACCTGGGGGCGCACTTAACGTGACTCCAAAGGCCGAAGGAAAAAAGCGTTAAAATTTGTATCGAAACTATATGTTATTTTACCATTAGATTACGGAAAATACTCAAAAATTGTCCGAGTTATAATTTTTTGAAAAAACGGGTAAGGTACATTCCGTCCTAGTGCCAAATTTTTCGATTTTGATCACAGGAAACGAGGAAAAAATTGGCCGTTAGCAATTGTCTGCTTTTTCATTGGCAAATGTCAGTTGCAACTGTACTACTCATAAGGATTCCCTCTAGCTGGGATCGAAGCAACTCAAGTCGGGTTTTTCGACCACGAAGCCCCCTAGTACTCAACATTTAATGTTTCCTTATAAAACTTATATTTTTTCTCCGTTGTGCCCGGATAAATGGTGCCAAAAATTAAAGTTAAATTTTGAGATCTTCGGGGTTTTCGTGGTCGAAAAACACGATTCAAAGCGATTTGAGCTGGTTCAAGCTCAACTTGACCGAGTTCGATGGTCTTAATTTATGCCGGCTTCAGATTTTTTTTCATATTGGAATACATGTGAATAAAAATTAATATAAATAAACAATATTTTCCAAGATAAACAACAAAAATTACACAAGCTAGCATAATAAAATACACAACGATTGGATAGCAATGTTAATAGATAAGTCTAACGAAATATAACACAGAGTAGTAGAGAAGTATAGATTGCTAATAGAGAGAACGGACTAGGATATTCGACATAAGTAAGCTAATTTTCTTTGATACGGTATTCATCTGAGAATCAGGAATAGCTGCAATCCATTCGGCCCAATCAAAGAGTTTCACTGTAACTGGCGTAGATGCATAGGCTCTAAAAATTGAAAATTTTACAAAAAAAACATTCGATTTTTAGCCAAAAATTCGATTTTTTGACAAAAATTCAATTTTTTTTCAAAAAATCGGACTCAAAAATCAATCATTTGTCGACCAAATTTTGAGTTAACACAAACTTTTGCAGATCTTCGACCATTTTTCTAGCACCCTGGTTGAAGCTCTCAAAACTCAGCACAGAGCTCGGCTTCTCTGGAATCGTCACAAAAGCTAAAGTCATCTTCCAGCCATCCACACGACTGTGCTTCACTAGCATGCCTTCAATGAAATATTTCAAACCCTGTCGGACACATTTGATGGCATCTGTCGAATCTTGGTCTTTTGAATATAGAAGCAGGTCATAGCCGAGTGCACAAATCATCATCAATTCCTTGGGCAGGTTCGAGTATAGAAGGCGTTCAAAAGCGAGCCTGAAAATCGAAAATGTATTTGGTAAAAAATTGGGTAAAGTTTTGATCATTTTTATTGAAAAATTGGGTAAAATTTTGATCATTTTTGTTACATTCGCGGACTTCATTTTTCACTTCTCATCTTCGAAGCCCAATTTTTTGTGCGCTTTTTTGAGCCTTTTTTCTGGATATGAGTATTATGTTATCAAGCGTAAAAATATGCCATACTTCGGCGAAATCGGAAAGTTGGCATGCACGACAGCCAATTGTGCGTTTTTCAAAAGTTCCGAGTTTTCATCGATTGCTTCCAAGAGGGAATCACAGATCAGCACTTTGTTCGGCGGCTCATCAAAACTTTTAGCCAAATGGTCAAGATAATCTTCGTAAATGATCCGAATCGGGCCAATTTCACTCCATTGTAACTCCTCGGAATTTATGCGCTAAAAATGTTGTGATAAAAAAATATTAAAAATAGATATTTTTGGAGCTAAAAATCGATTTTATAGTGATAAAAATCAATCGGTAGCAGCAGCAATTCGATTTCGAAGGAGGAAAAATCTCCTTAGTGATTTTTTCGCTATTTTTCTCCAAAAATCGTAAATTTTTCCCAAGTCGTCGGAATTTTTGTATCCAAAGGTATAAACTCGAACCCAAAAGAATTTTTTATTTGGGCCTCTTGAAAGTGGGGAAAAACGTATGCAGCCAGTTTTCTTCATCCTACAACTTAAACGAGTAATGTTTGTTTGTTTGTACGGACTAACGTTTTACCGTTAATTCCAAACAGTGGGAGGATTGCGGGGATGTGTTCAGCTCGAAAAGTTAGGCGGAAATAACACCTCGATGGGTGGGTACCCCCTCTGAAAAAAAATTAAAAATTCAAATTTTCGCTGCAGCGATTGTGACATTTTCGCTGCAAAACAAACAAACAAACGCAACAAACAAATATTTTTGCTTTTTCAATAAATGTTCTTTTTTGAAAAAGAAATCGATTTATTTAAAAAAAACGAAAAATTGGATAGAAATTGAAAAAAATTCGAAAAAATCTTTGGCATAAAAGAGGCCGAGCCGCTCGGTCTCCTGGTTCTGTGTATGAAAAATTAAGCGGTAATCCTAAATTTTTCGTAAAATTTCCTTGATATCGAAGTGCGGCGCCGAAGACGCAGCTACTCGTGGCGTAGCGAGGCGCCGCCATTCGTGTCGGAGCGCCGAAGGCGCGACGACCCCGAGCACCTCGGCGCTCGATTCTTTTCGTTATCAGTTTTCCTAGAGCCTTTTTTCCAACGTGTAAAATATGCGAATTTCGTGCTATATCTGTTGCAAATAGTCCATTTCGAATCATCCTAGACCCATTGAACCACATCTTCAATCGTTCATAAGACTTTTGGATAATTTTATAAACCCAACAATTTATGTTGAACCAGATTTTCAGCTCACTCGTTTCGTTGGAATCGGAATATCTGCACTCGGCGCGAGAATGGCCGTCTTTTCAATTGTCCACTGATCTGTGCAAAGAGGAACATTCTTTGTGAAGGCATTCGTTTCTGTGAGCAAGTAATCAACCTAAAAAATCCATATGCATCAAAATTGATCCCATCTTCACCTTTGGTGGCTCAATAGGTGGTTTCTTCGCCTCGAGTTCTATAATAGAAGACGAATTCTGGCGCTTTTTGAGCAGCATTCCATCACCACATCTCTTCTTACCTAATCGAGTCTAAAAAATGAGTAAAAGCCGTAAAAATTAGTCAAAAATATATATCAAAACTTCTTTTTGTGTCCAAAAATTTACATCATTTCCAGTTTGTTTAGAATTATTATATCTAGCCGTGCTGTTGTTTTCACTATTCTCCATGTCAATTTCTTGATCGGAAAGTGTTGTAAGCTCCTAAAAAATCCGCGTAAAATGTCACAAAAACTGGGTAATGATGCTCAAAATTACAAAAAGTGGCGATTTTGTAATCGGTAGGAATTCCTATTTGAAAAGACGAAAATTGGATATTTCATAGTCTGGGAGGCGTTTTCAAGGTTTTTCGATGCGCGCAATAGATTTCTCGCATAAAAATACCCCTAATGAATCATTTTTGAGAAAAAAATTTTCGCCAAAAAATGACCAAATGGCGATTTTTTGGAACACCCTGTACTAAAGTGTACCAAATTTTCTGATTCATTAGTCGAATGCAAACGGCCGATTGGAAGTCCCAGCGTCGAATTATGAGGATCCAGAGATGAATATGAAAAATTTAAGTCATTTGTAGGATTTCGATTGATTGGCTTGAGAGGTCCAGTTTTCTGATATTTGAAATTTATACGAAGACTAGTGATATCACCCAAGCAATAATGCGGCATCTGCCTCTTAGCACCTTGTGGGTTGTCCGGATCGGAGACGACTTTGCCTCGTAAGAAAAGTGCATACGGCTCATAATCTAAAAATGGAAAAATTCGATTTTTTCAGTTAAGACATTGATACAAAACAAATTTTTAACGAATTTTCACGATTTTTAAGCGCAAAAATTAGTGTCAAATATATTTTTGAAGCTTCAAATTTTTTTTGTGAACAAATTTGAGTAATAAATCGATTGAGTGTAAAAATTAGTCAATAATAAATTCTTGGCAGGCCTAAAAAAAATTCAATTTCCTCGCCTTGATTTGACATTTTTTCACGCTTTCTCGTATTCAGGCAATCACCACATCTGAACGTAAACGCTCCACTGCTTCGACGATTTCCTTTATCCGTGAACGCATAGAAATGTCCCGGCGTGGCTTTGCTCTCGCAATGCAAACTTGGAGATCCGTTGCTCGAGTACACAATGTAATATTTTCCTTGGAACAATTTGTTATGGAAGAACTTACGATAGCATTCTGTTTGGCGAAAGGCTTGATCCTGAAACAAGTCATTTCTTAAAACAAAATGAGTTTAAAAAATTCCAATGTTGAGTAAAAAATAAGTCGCAAATCGATATTTTTTAAAAAATACTTGAAAAATTTCGATTTTTGATGAAAAATTGGCAAATTTGTTGAAAAAATAGAAAATTTTGGTAAAAAATTCGCATGAAAGCGAACACAATGAACAAAAAAAAATTAAAAAGCATAATAACAAATAAGCTAGTAACCTCTTCAAGTTTAACTCGTGACAATTCATCGTTACAAAGATGCGGGAAATTCGTGCGATCCGGATCCGCTTGAATTTCAAAGGTTTTAGCTGATTTTTCCAACTTTTCAACAAATTCCTTGTTATCAATAAAAATTTCTGGCAAGCCGGTATCATTATAAACTAAAAATTGGAATTTAAAAAACTGGTCATTTTGTTTTTGATATACAATTTTTGGAGTACAAAATCGAAATCAAATTTTAGTTGCAAAAAAGTGTTACAAAAAGATACTGTTGTCGTTTTGCTGCATTGTCAAACAGCCTTCACAAACAAATTTACAAGCAAGATAATCTTGACCAATCTTTTCAACACCCTGCTTGACAAAACGGTAAGTATGGAGTGGAACCAGACGACTTCTAAGTGAGAAACCATAGAATTTATTCCCCGTGCGGATGATTTGACACTGGCTTTTCTAAAAATGCAAATCTTTCAAGCAACAATTTTTGACAAGATACCTCAAAAACTTCACCAAGTATCTTGTCCCAGTCCTCTTTTCGAAACTGACGCGGCTGATGGTTGGGTGATTCCTGACTAAGACGTAAGTCCTCTCGCAAAATATCACTTCGTTTTTCCCATCGAACTGGCAGTTTATTAGTCATAGGCGCGGAATGAATAATGATTTCTTTTATAACTTGTGCTTTTTCAATATGCGGATTAGTTCTTCTCTTATCTTCGTTTTTAACAAAAGCTTTCTTTTCCGGCAGAAAATTATGAAATTGCGGTGAATAGGGCGGAGACAATAGTTCCTCTTTAACAATATCACTAAACATTCAAGTTAACTAAAAAGTTATAACAATGTTTTGTATTTAAAAAATCGTAAAGAAAAAGTACGAAAAGTTTTAAGAAAGCGTCTTGGGAAGATCTAAAACCGTTCTAGGACATTTCGCAACGGTCGGTTTTCTCCACTTTTCAATGGTCAAAATAAAAAATTCCAGTACTTATGCACTCTCCCTCTAAATTTATGCAGAATCCCCCCCCCCAAGCTGAGAAACTTAGGCTTTAGTTTAGGCCTTAGTCTAAGGCTAAGCCTTTACGTTTTGGTTTAGGCTTAAAGGGGGGGGTGCGGTTTGAGGTCACTTCGTGAAAAGTGGGGTTTTTTTAAATTTTCAAGTAGAAAATTAAAAAAATTTT
>JAQGBS010003896.1:0-10936 GCA_034698545.1 Acrobeloides obliquus
TTCAATAACCCAAAACAATGTTCAAATTCGATAATTTTGGTGTCATTTTGTTCGTCTCATTTAGCTATAAAAAATTGTTACAATGCTCATTTTATGAAAATTTAAAAATTTGGTGCAAAAATCGATTTTTCCGCAAAACAGTTTGTGTATTACAACGAAGAGCTTGAAACAAATTCAAAATTTTAAACGCAATTATCTCGAAAACTACAACGATTCAAAACATGCCGCAAAAACAAAAAATGCTCCATTTTCCATGATCTTTCCGAATATATCATTTTTTCATATAGTTGTAACTGACTGGACTGGTCCTTTAAAATAAATCTGCAAATATCATATCCGCAAAAGTCCGTCCGCAAGTGTTACACCGCCGTTTTTTTTACTATAAGTTTTTGTATTTTGTGTGTAAATTTTTTGTTTTGCAGGATCTAGATCGAAAACAACTAGATAAACTAGAACCACAAACATGCCCACAATCGAATACGATGACTTCTTGGAGACTAACCATACAACACCAGTTGCTGTAGCTACGAGTTTTTTCAACGCTGAGTCTATAATGGCATCAGGTAGCGTAGACATTTAAGCCAAAATTTTGAAGCTACTATACAATAGAGGGGGCGGGTTTTTTTCTGAAAAATTGAAAAAAGGGGCCACCTACGTGAAAAAATGTTCAAAAATTTTTTCTGGAAATGACCTCTCTAGGGGTAAAAACATGCGGGGAATCCGAATTTGACATTTTCAAAGCGAAAAACGCTTCTCGGATTCAGGGAAGGCCTGTGTATTGAAGCGAAAAATCGCAAAAATACTTTCGACTTTTCTCTTCAAATACAATAAGAGAAGCGTTTTTTCGCTTTGAAAATGTCAAATTCGGATTCCCTACATGTTCTTTTACCCCTAGAGTGATCATTTCCAGAAAAAATTTTGAAAATTTTTCCACGAGGGTGGCCCCCCCCCATTGTGTTGTAGCCCCAAAGTTTTTACACGCAAAAATCGATTTTAGTCTTACTAATCGGAGGTATTGTCGGAGTTGTCTCGATCGTATTTATGACAATATTGACAAAAAGTTTTGACCACCGAGGAATCCGTTGGTATAGTGTCAATTTGGCCGTGTGTGGTCTGTTCAATATTGTAAGTCTACAAGGACCAGTCCACTCGAAAAAAACACTATGAACAAAGTATCTATTTGGAAAGTTCATGAAAACTGGAGAATTTTTTGTTTTTACAGCATGTTCTGCATCGTTGTAATTTTCGAGATAATTGCGTTTGAAGTTGGCAATTTTTGAAATTTCTGTGTATTACAACGAAAATATGAAAATCCGTCTCTGAATCAATAAAAGTTGTGTGTATTGACGCGAAAATCACGTCAATACACAATTTTTGATTCAGAGACAAACTTTCACTGCGTTCATGTTTTCGTTGTAATACACAGATTTTTCAAAATCTGTGTATTAACTGCAAACGCAATTATCTCGAAAATTACAACGATTCACAACATGCTGTAAAAACAAAAAATTCTCCAGTTTTAATGTACTTTCCGAATATATAATTTTTTCATAGTGTTTTTTTCGAGTGGAATGACCCTTTAAAAGAGCTGAAGAAAAGAATTTTTTTAAATTTGCATAAATTTGAGTTTTGACACGAAACTTATATGAAATGTTTTTATTCAAGTTTTTGTGTCAACACACAAATTATGTAAAGTTTTTATTAAAAAAATTTAAGGTAGACAATGCAATGTTTTCGCATTCGTACAACTTTTCCGCGCAGATTCAGCGCTACTCATTCAGCTTTTACAACGCGATCATTCCATACAACAAGCGGATCCTACAGTGGCATTATTGTGTGTATTGCTTTACGACAATTTGGTTATTGATCGAATGCATGCTAAGGCATGTGATATAAATCAACTCTCTTTCATGGCGAGATTCCAAATTTCGAAATTTCACTGCGTTCATGTTTTCGTTGTAATACACGGATTTCAAAAAACGCCAACTTCAAACACGATTATCTAGGCAACGATAAGGATTCAAAGGTTACCTCTAATCGGGGCACGCATGGCCGAATGACTAGGACGCTGTTATTGTCGAGGGGGGGGGGTAGATCCCACTTACAATTTTTGAAGCTACTATACAATAGGGGCACCCCTTCGTGAAAATTTTTTCTGAAATGATCCCTCTAGCGGTAAAACATGCGGGGGAATCAGAACTGACATTTTCGAAGCAAAAAAATGCTTCCCTGATTCAGGGCATGGATTCGGTGTATTGACACGAAACTCGAAAAAATTTCTATTTTCGCTCTAAAAGCATCCATATGGAGATAATTTTATGCGGGGAATCGATTGCGCACATTTTCTAAGCATGAAAAAATTATTTTGACCCTGATTCAGGGAATGGATTCGGTGTATTGACGCGAAAATCGAAAAATTTTCTACACCAACTCCATTCCCTGAACCAAGGTGTCGAGGAAAATGCACTTTTTTTACTCACTCTGTATCTATATCCCGTTGAGCTGTGTCGAATGGCGTGACTTGTTTTTAAAATTTCGAAGTTCCTACAATTTTCGCTTCAATACACACACCTCTTCCCTGAATCAGAGAAGCGTTGTCAATGTTCGGGAATGCGCAAAAACGAGCCGTATGTTGGGATCGAACCTATAACATGAACGACCAGCGTCCTAGCCATCAGGCTATGCGTGCTCAGATTTTTGGAATTTCGCCATGAAACGAGTTGAACATACATTTTCGGCAATTTCACTAGTAGAGAAATTTTTTTAGATCACGAAAAAATCGACCAGGATTTTCGAATTTTTTCTGGTTTCTCATAGTTTTGTTAGCCGATGCCATCCCAGCTGTGTATATTGTACTTCGAGTAAGGCCAATTGTTTTTTTTTCAATTAAAAAATTGAAAAATATTTTTAGCAAGAAAAACTTTCCACCGTCTATTTCAAACTTGATCCCATCATCATTTATCACACCATCCTTCTCATATTGGTGTTCATCTCGTGGTTTATCTACACAATTTTCACGTTGATCATGTGTTGTAAGAAGAATTCGAGCCCGCCACAACTTTATGGGAGCATAGTAAGCACGAAAATGAGTATATTTTAAGCCATTTGGGGCCATTCTCCAAAAAAATTTTTTGCCAAAACAGCCTATATAGGGGTAAAACCATGCGAAAAATCGATTGCGCGCATTCCCGAAACGTGAAAATGTTTCCTTGACCCTGATTCAGGGAATGGGGTGGGTGTATTGAAGCAAAAATTAAACATTTTTGGATTTTTATAAGAAAACCGTCAATTCCTAGGTTTTTCTAGACGGCGAATCGATTGCGCGCAATCTCGAAGCGTGAAAACGCTTCCTTGACCCTGATTCAGGGAAGGAATTGGCGTTTTCTCATAAAAATCTAAAAATGTTTGATTTTCGCTTCAATACACCTACTACATTCCCTGAATCAGTCAGGGTCAAGGAAGCATTTTCACGCTTCGGGGATGCGCGCAATCGATTTTTTGCATGATTTAACCCCTACATAGGTCAAAAATCGCGAAAATTTTTTTTTCGGAGAATCACCCCCAAGCCTTTAATGCTGCAGTTGGTAGCGCACAGTTTTTCAATTTCAAGGACAGGGTTCAATCAGGGAATGGAGTGGGTGTATGGGTGAAAAAAGAAAATTTTTTGATTTTCGCTTCAATACACCGAATCCATTCCTTGAATTAGGGTCAAGATAGTTTTTTCATGCTTAGAAAATGTGCCCAATCCATTTTCCGCATAAAATTACCCCAGATGGATGGGCGAAAATAGAAAATTTTTCGATTTTCGCGTCAATATACCGAGTCCATTCCTTTGAACCCATCTCTTGGAAATGAAAAGGTAATGCGCTGCAGACTACGTCATTGGTGATCAGTTTTGATTGTCGTTGCCAATTTTTTTTCATTTTCGTCCGCAGTGTCCCTGAATCAGGGAACATTCATTCATTTTAGGACAAATCAACTTTTGGGAAGAAAGAAATTATGGGGGTATTTTTCTATGTGTTGTGTACGATTTTTATGCAGCTAACGGCTGGAATGATGCTGGGCTCGGGTTATGTGGGGTTGTTGAATAGGCAGCAGCAAGAAAATCTGATGTGGGATGGACTGGCGGAACACGGGGTAAGTCAGGATACACCTCATAATGTTAACTAGCATCAGTCCACTTTTGGGGAGTTTATCGGAGGAAATTTCTTACGGTTTTTGGCTCATCCTGTATAGCCAAAATGGCATGTGCAAAAAATTTCATGAAGATGCAAAAACTTTTCCTACCGGCGGGGATTCGAACCCGGAGTACTCGAGTAAAAGACCAGCATACAAGCCACTCGGATATGGATTTATTTCAATTTTTAGGACATGGCATCCGTCCCATTTTATATCGATCAATGGTCGTCGACATCGATCGTTTTTATACAAGTCATAGCCATCCTAATCTTCATGCCGTCGTTTGCTTGTTGGCATCGGCGGATGGTTCGACCACCGTCACGAATTGGTCACCCCACCGAGTCATTCCAGAATTTCAACAACGATGGTACAGTTTCTACAATTAATTCAGGTCGAGCAAATCAACTTCCGCCATTGAATAACACTACAACGAATAGAATTTAGGCTTAGATTGTGACCAAATGGCTCAGTGGTAAGTTGCGTCAAGATCGTCTTGAACGGAGAGAGTTTGATCCCACCAAGGTAAGTCGAAAAAATAATTTGTGCAATTTTCACGAAATTTTTTATGAGAGCCCCAAAAGTCGAGCTCATAGAATTTTTTGCTTATCATTATTTTTTTGAAAAAAATAAAAAAGTTTGACCCTAGTGGGATCGAACCTGGCGGTCTCAATGTTGCTTAACTTGCCAGATCGGACGGTCAGCTTCTCTATACACCGTGCTATGGGCCTGCCAAAATGTTGACTCTGGTGCGGACATGGACTATACCACTACGCCATTTGGTCACAACACATTTTTACTGATTTTTTGAATTTTTTTCGAAAAATTTTTCCAGATTCGGAAAGAGCATAGTCGATTTGGGTTATCTACAAAAAATCACGAAAAAAGGATTGATATTTGTGCTGACGTACAGCGCTTTTAAGATAACATACCTTTTGAGGCAAAATAAAATCGACGCAAGTGGGATTCGAACCTGAGACCTTTTGACTCGAATTTGAGAGCACTACCACTGAGCCAATTTCACATTGAAATTCGAATTTTTAATTTTGCTTATAATTTCACACCAAAATTCTTTTTTAATGATTTTTTGTAGGTAACCCGTTTCATCACACACTTATTTCCCTGAATCAGGGTCAAGGACACATTTCCAAGCTTCTAGAATGCGCGCAATCGATTCCCCGCATAAAATTACTCCAGAAAGATCATTTTCAAGCAGAAAATCTAACAATTTTCGATTTTCGCTTCAATACACACATCTATTTTCCTGAATCAGGGTCAGGGAAGCGTTTTCAAGCTTTGGGAATGCGCAAAATCGATTCCTCGCATAAAATTAGCCATAATAGGGTCATTTTTAAAAAAAAGTTTCGGGCCGAAATAACATGAAAAAATCGATCAAAGTCCGAATTTTTTTTTATTCACCACAGCTATTTTATCATGTATTATATATTGTGTTATTGTAAATGATGATTTTTTAAAATGCTGTTAATAAAATATTTTTGTACACTTAATAAACAACTTTTAATTGTGTAAAATTGAAGAAGAAGAAAACTTCGGTGTCAACGGCTTGCCTTGCTTCTTTCTAACCATCCAATCTCAGGCGCACAAATATTGGTAATCGTCGCAAATACACATCTAAATTTCCACGTTCTCGGGCGTGGTTTAATTCGAGCTCCAAAAAAAATTCCGGAGCTAGGTTACTTGGGGGGGGGGCTTACTTAACATAACCCAAAATTTCAACGCCAAAGCTAAGGACAAAGCTAATGCCAAGGTTAAGTCCAAGGCCAAAGCTAAGTCCATGGTCTTAGCTTTGGTCTTAGCCTTGGCCTTAGCCTTGGCGTTGAAATTTTGGGTCATGTTAAGTGAGCCCCCCAAGTAATCTAGCTTCAAAATTCCCAACACGAGAGCTATCACCTGTCGATAATCCCTACGTCCGGCTAATAGCGTTAGTTATAGCTAATAGTTATAGCTTTTAGCGTTAGCTACAGCTAATAGTGTTAGTTATAGCTAATAGCGCTAACTACCAGTAGCGTATCCAGGGGATGCGAGGGGACGGCCGCACCCCCCCCCCCCGAAATTTTTTTCATATAAAAAATGGCAACCTTTTTCCAAGTGGACTGATCCTTTAATATCAAAACTCACATATATACAGGGTGAGCCAAAAAAAGTGGCTTTTGAGACCCGGAAGTTTATTTTTCTAAAAATGACCCCTCTAGATGTAATTTTATCGGGGAATCGATTGCGCGCATTTCCGAACTCTGAAAATGCTTTACTGACCCTGAATCAGGGAAAATTTGGGTTTTTGAGGCGAAAATGGTCATTTGTCGCATTTTTTACCTTCGAAAAATGAATATTTTCGCTTCAAAAACCCAATTTTTTCATAGGTTGGGAATGCGCGCAATCGATTCCTCGCATAAAAATTACTCCTAGAGGGGTCATTTTTAGACAAATAAATTTTGGGATCCCAAAAAATCAGTTTTAAAAAGTCACTTTTTTCTCGCCCACTCTATACCAAATGATTAATTTTTTTCGAATCTCGGTAGCTCTAGCTCTATAATAAAATTACAGTTTGGGGGCAGCAATGTTTGTTGTTTAACGTTAATAAGCAAGTATAAGTGAATTACATGAAAATGGAAAATATAGACACACAATTTGAAAAATTTGATTAACCATATTCAGTATCGAAAGAAAATTTTTCGCAATTGGTTTTCTGTTTGTAACGAGTTGCATTCTTAACATAGGCATTTTTAATTGTTTTTGTTAAATTTTGAAGTTAGTATTAAAAGAACTCCGAAAATGGAAAAAAGTTTTGGCAATGTCAATGGCCCAATCGGTAGCGCAGCAAGATTTTATTTGCTAAGTGCTGAGTTCGAAGCCCAGCTGCACCAAAAAAATTTTGCGCATTTTTCTTACACATTTTGCACTTATAAAAGAAATAAACGGGGGGGGGGGGAGATTGAGCGCTATCGCGCTTAGAGGGGAGAGGAGATTTTTCGATCCGAACACTAATTCATCCGCCCTTCACCGATTGCTTCCTACGTGCCGATAGTCTTTGCCACTCGGCCATGTGGGCTTCCTAATCAACATTAAATTTCAATTATAAGACTTACGTAAAACAAATGATATGGGGCTAAAAAATTTTTCTTGATTTTTTCCTACCCCCATGATTTTGGTGTCATTTTTTTTCTCTCACCGAACCCTATCGATTGGTATGGGCCGTGATGGAATTGGACTTCAGGTGACGGAGATAGCACAAACAGACAGACACACATAACGAGTTTAATGTAGTAGAAAACCAACTTATAGGGTATGTCGTATATGGCTCTAAAAACAATGAAAATGTTGATAGTTGTCATAATTTGCCTCGAATTTTGTGCTCTAAAAGTTGGCTCAAAAACTTCTTCAACTGCTCATACGACCACTACAACTGGTACTAACGCTGTTAGTGACTATAGTAATACTGAGAAAGTTTCAGATTGGACCACCACATCCACTCAAACTTCATCATTTGTTAACACCAAAAAGTCTACTATCACTACACCGATTGTTCCTACTCTTAAAACCACGTCAGTTTCACCTGGACCTGATAGTGCGACTAAAAAGACAACTAAAAAAAAACACAACGATTACGATTTGGGTAATTATGATGATGGTAGCAATGGAGCAGCGCCGGCGCAGTATGATTATTGGGAGAAAAATACTTCAACGGCTTCTGGCTTTGAAGTGGGATTGACTTATGGTAAGCAAGAATTTAACCCCGGGAACGCCGGCTGTTTCACCGGTGATATAGTCCGTTTTAGCTCCAACCATAAAAAAAGCTAGACTCCAAATTCAAAATCCGAAGTCGGCATCCTGTCCGATCTGGCAAGTTAAGCAATGTTGGACTATCGTAAGTTCGATCCCTACCCGCTCTCTTATGTAAGAATTCGAAAATTTTTTTGCATATGTGTATTTTTCGTAGAAAAAATCAACTCAGGTGGGATTCAAACCCGAGACCATTAGACTCAATCTTGGAGCACTACCACTGAACCAAGGATAACAAGCGGAAAAAATCATAAAGTTTTTTGACAAAATAACTTTACCAAGGTGTTTCTCACATCAAAATACTCATATGCAAAATTTTTTAACGAATTTGGACACAAGGAAGGATTTCGGGGGTTGAACCTACAATGTTGGCCCAACGTTGCTTAACTTGCCAGATCGGATGCTAACTCCGGACTTTGAATTTTTGATGTTCACTCTTTTTTTTAGCTCTCTTGGGCCTAGGCTTGATCGGAGCCATTTTGGTCCTCCTGTCCAGCGTCTTGTTTCCTAGTAGGGCCAAAGGCTACCGTGGCATCAGATGGTATTGTGTAAACTTGATGTTATGCGGAATTGTACACATCCTAATATTTGCCTACAATTCTCCAGTGCTGAACCCAACTTTCGACAAAGCTATTGGAAGCATATTCAATGCCACAAAGTCGTATGAATTCGGGCCATATAGTTTTATAAAAAAGTACTCCGCGGATATGAACGAGTGGTATAATTGTGTCTATTTACTCACGACAGCTTTTGCATCTGTCGAGTGTACATGGAGGTAGGAGTGCACCACTCTTAAACGAGGGGGGGTCGGCCTTTTAAAAAACAAAGACGGCATTCTTTATAGCTCGACAAGATGAACAAAACGACACCAAATTTATTCAATTTGATAATTGTTTTAGGTTATTGAAACGAAAACTCTGATTCAGGGTTTTCGTTTCAATAACCCAAAACAATGATCAAATTGGGTAAATTTGGTGTCGTTTTGTTCGCCTCGTCGAGCTATAAAGAATGCCGTCTTTGCTTTTAAATACATCTAATAATTAAGCGCATTTTTAAAAAAAATGTAAAATTCAGGGTTTTCGTGTCAATACTCTAACTAATTCAAACGGGATCGAGACGCTGTCTCGACTTGAGTCACGAATTCGAGACATAAGTCGAGACATTTAGCGTCTCGACCAGCTAGTTGAGACGTTTAGCGCGCAGCTTTATCCCTCTCTCTCCCAATTTTTATATTCATCCCTCCCCCACTTTGATTCTCAAAATTTCTAATGAAAAGTTTTAGATACCTATCCAAGAAATCCGGTTTCCCTCATCTAATGTGGTACAATATCGCTTTAATTGCGGATTTTCTTCCCTTGATATATATTGTGCTAAAGGTAAGGATGAATATTTTGTTGTAAAAAAAATAAAACTTTAGAAAGAAATCTATACCGCGGCTGTTATCGCACCGGCACCATTGTCAAGCTATCATATGATAATAATGATCTTTTCGGGGTTTAGCGGAGCCGCTTTTCTGTTTTTAGTCATCTTTTTGATCATCAGACATTTTATGAAGAAAGGTGGTGCAAGGGCAAATGTGAGTTTTTAAAGAATAAGATAGAAAAACGAACGTAAAGCGATAAATTTCCATTTTTAGTGAATTCTTCAAATTTTGAGAGGGGAAATTAAACATATTGGGGGGGGGGCTAAAGTGCATAAGAAAATGTCGTAACTTGCTATTTTCTGCAAAAAATTTTTTAGCAACCAACATCATTCGAACTCAATGATCTCGTTTGTATGTGCTTGTATGGAATTTTCACAATTCTTTTCCAATATACATGCGTCGTGACCGTGGTTCAAACCATTTTGGGAAGTTATGGTACCCAAGGAAACCAAATGGCTACTCAGCTTGGACAATCGATGCCGGTAAGTCCCTCTTATTTTCGTTTTAATACCAGTGGCGTAGCCAGACCTCCAGGGGGTTTTGGATACGGAGAGGGGCATCATTTTGTTAAATTTTTTGGGCAAAAATATGTGCATTTTGGCTATTTTTGTAAAAAAATATCATTTTTTTAGTGAAAAAATTGGAAAAATGATCTTTTCAAAATCGAAAAAAACATAAGGGGAACTCTTAGGAAAAATATTTAATTTTTTCAAGAACGGGAGGGGGCATTTGCTCCATACATATCCAGTGGGGAGGAGACGGTCCTCATCACCCACCCACGAGAAATTTTAAGAAAAAATCATAAGGGGAGGGGACCAAGATAATTTGAAAATAGTTCATCCATCCACCCACGCAGATGAAAAACATAAAAATCATCCACCCACCCTCCTGGGCCAGTGTCCTTCCCCTACTGGATATGTATGACTTCCCTCTCCTAATGGCTATGCCACTGTTTAATACACATTACTTTTTAAGAACCTTGTAAGCTTACAATTGGCGATGGACGATTGGTCGTTATCGGCAATGGTTTTCGTACAATCTTTTCTGATTTTGCTTTTCATGCCGTCGTATCCGTGTCAGATGTTGCTGGTCCGATGTTTTAGAAACATCTTCAAAGGGCATGGTGGAAACACGAAGACGAACGTGATACATGTGAAGCCGATAAAAGAAATGAGTAATACTACATCTAGTGTCACCTATTCTAGTGTCACCCATACGTGAGCAGCAGGGGGACAGGGACCCAAAATGAGAAGTAATCTTTGCATACGTAAATTTTTTGGATTTGCAATTTGAAGACCTTTTTTTAGCCACCAACCAAAATTTACGAATTTTTTTCTATACCCCGAAAATAAGAAGTGGGCTCATGTATTTAGGCCAAAAAATTTAAGAAGTGGGTCCAAATATAAGAGTTTTTACCCAAGAAATCAACTTTTTTCAAATTTTAGCCAAAAACATAAGGGGAGACCCTTATGTGTTTTTTCGGATTTTGGCCAAAATAAGAAGTGGTATTACAATTTTTCGGCCAATAAGAAGAAG
>JAQGBS010003897.1:0-10935 GCA_034698545.1 Acrobeloides obliquus
GATCTCAGGAACAACTTTGTAGAACATCACTTTTTGTGAAAAAATTTCTGTTATGAAGAAAATCCTTATGAATCGGGTCCTAAAAAATCACAAAAACCCACTTTTCTTTGGCCCACTCTGAAACTATTAAACGCTCTATTTGCTTTAAGTGTTAAAAGGAATAAAAATTCTTTAAAATCTCTGAAAAATATGATGACAAAAATCCGATTAACTGCACACACTATTTTTCGATAAAGCAAATTTTATTGACCTAGATTACCCCCGAAAATTTACAGTGAATTTGATAAGAAAGTGGAAAAAATTTATTTAACATCTTTTAACAATCAATATCATTGTTCACATTGTAAAAGTATGTGTCAAAAAATTGGAGATTTTTCATTTTTCATTCTGGTTGTTAGACGGATACTATCGAATTTTCTACTACATAGAGGTTTTCTATGCGAGTAATCGATTGCGAATGTTTTCGAAACGTGAAATGCTTCCTTGCCCCTCGTTCATGGAAGGAATGGGTGTATTCAATTGAAAAAGGATCAATGACCACTTTTTAGGACCAGGAAATCGCTTTCACTTTTCGAAAACACGCGCAATCGATTTCTTGCATAGAAAAACCCTAGGTAGTCGGATATTCGATCAAAATCCAAATTTTTTTCATTTTCGCTTCAATACACTACCCTGAATTAGAGTCAAGAAAGCGTTTTCACACTTAGGGAATGCGTGCAATCGACTCCCCCACATCAAATTACTCCCATAGGGGTCATTTTTAATACAAAAATTTTCCCCAAAAATCACGAAAATTTAACTTTTTTGAAACACCCTGTAGATGAGTTTAAAGTTGAGTGTGTCAGGTGTCAATATTCTCGCATCAATTAATCAATCGATTAATTTTTTTAAATTTAGAGCTGCTTTACGTTAAATATGTCTAAACAATGTTCTAGGCAACTTTTCCGTATTCCTTCAAAATCAGTAGTTTCTTCACAATGCTATTTTTCAAATCTATCAGAAAACGTGCAAAAAGAAACAAGAAAAGCGAGGAAATTGTTATCCTTAGAATCGATCAATCCGGCTTTATATGAAATCGAAAAACAAGTCAGATCTTGGGATGTGGAAGCAGCATTGAAAAAGTTCAATATGGTATGGGAAGAGGATGGGTAGGGGATTGGTTGTCAGGGAGAGCAACGGTCAGTTGATGACATAAATCTGTGTCACCAACTGACAATTTCAGGTTGGTGACATTGTTAGTTGGTGACATAAAATTTCTACCAGGGTTTAGGCCTAAGCATAGGCGTAAGCCTAAGTCTAGGCCTAAATCTAAGCCTTGGTAGAGATTTTATGTCACCAACTGACAATTACCCGTCGGTGAAGATATACATGAGTTGTGGATTAAAGGCGTTTCCAGGAAAATTTTTTCCGATGACCATGCCACATAAAACGTATCCAAAACGTACATTTATAGTCCGTTTCAACCCCAACTATAAAAAAGCTGGACTCAAAATCTAAAGCTAGCATCCCATCCGATCTGGCAAGTTAAGCAACGTTGATATCGTAGGTTCAACCCCCATCCGTTTCCTTGTGTCCAAATTCGTTAAAAAATTTTGCATATGGGTATTTTTATGTAAGAAACACGTTGGTAAAGTTATTTTTTCAAAACGTTGCTTAACTTCTCAGATCGGACAGGATGCCGACTTCGGATTTTGGGTTCAGCTTTTTTTATAGTTGGAGATGAAACGGCACTGTCTAAGCCATACGGCAAGAGGGGATCATGTCCCCTTCCCCCGCCCACGTATGGTCTAAGTCTAAAAGTAGGCCTAAAGCTAAGCCTAAGGCTAAGCCTATGTCTGAACAATACGGCAAGAGGGGATCATCCCCCCCCCCCCGCCCACGTATGAAATGTATGACCCAAAATCACAAGGAAGACCCCTTCTGATATGTCCAATTTTCGGGGGTGTGCTCCCTCTCTCCCCCCAAATGCAATGTAGTTGAAACAGACAAATAAAAAAATTTAAATTTAGAATATAGCACCAAAAAATATGATCAAAGCCAATTTCGGTGATGCTCAATCTATGGGTGTTAAACCTATAACGTTTGTAAGACAAGTCATTGCGTGTGTTTCATATCCAAAATTTTTGCAATCTGATCAAATTCCAACAGATGTAAAGCGAAGAGTAGAGGAAATATTAGAAAGTTGTAGCGGAAAAACTGTAGGTAAGTACCAGTAATGTTTGCCCAGGAGCCAAAGGTGGGAGCTACTGAAAAAAAAAGATTTTTGGAGCTACTACACAATAGTGGGGAGCCATCCAGTGAAAAATTTTTTGCAAATTTTTTCTGGAAATGACCCCTCTATGAGTAAAAACATGCGGGAAATCCAAATTTGACATTTCAAAGCAAAAAAACACTTCCTTGATTCAGGGAAAGCCTGTATATTGAAGCGAAAAGTCGAAAAATTACATTTTTGCAATTTTTCTCTTCAATACACAGGTCTTCCTTGAATCAGAGAAGCATTTTTTCGCTTCGAAAAAATCATTTTTTAGGTTGTTACAGTCCCACAGGCGGTCTAAATATTGTTAGAAAACATTGCGCGGAATATATCACTCAAAGGGATGGTGGAATTGAAGCATATCCTGAAAATATTTTGGCCATGAATGGAGCTACAGAATCTATAGCGGTTATTCAAATTTTAACATAACAATTTGGAGCTACTACACAAAGGGGGGCCACCCACGTAAAAAAATTTCAAATTTTTTTCTGAAAATGATCCTTAGGAGTAAAAACATGCGGGAAATCCGAATTTGACATTTTCAAAGCGAAAAATGCTTCTCTGGTTCAGGGAGGGTGTACTGTGTATTGAAGCGAAAAGTCGTGAAAAACCAATTTTTGCGACTTTTCGCTTCAATAGTTTACCAGTAGGGTGATACACCGGACCCTCAGGATGGATGGATGAATGAATATAAAGGCAAAGGTCCGAGGATGAGTGGTGAGTGGGGGAGAGGTACTGTACCCCCTGGTAACCTATGACATAGATCTTTCTCGGAAGCGTTTTTTCGCTTCGAAAATGTCAAATTCAGATTCCCCGCATGTTTTTACCCCTGAAGGGGTCATTTCCAGAAAAAATTTTGAAAATTTTTTCACGTGGGTGACTCCCTCCCCCCCCCTATTGTGTAGTAGCTCCAACAATTTTATACAAATTGAAATTTTTAGGGCGTATTTAGGCTTTTTGCAGATTTACGAAAAACTAAAACTGGAGTTATGATTCCCATCCCACAATATCCATTGTATTCTGCGCTGCTAAGAGAAAATAATTTTGAACAAGTTAGTTATAGTCATAAATGGGCTTGACAGATTTCGTGGCGTTGTCGTTCAGTGGTAGAGTTCTGGTTCGGTATGCCAGAGGTCGCGGGGGAAGGGGGTTCGAGTCCTTCCTTGATCACAAAGATTTTGCCTAGATGCCGGCCTCTATCCCCTGATTATATCGAACATCGAAAGGAAAACCTCTCCCAATTACAGCATCATCCATTTTTCAATACTAAAAAGTACGTTTAACAATTTTTAGATTAACTATTTCTTGAATCAAGATCAAAATTGGGCCATAAGCATAGAAGAGTTAGAAAAGACTTATGAACAAGCTTCCAAACAATCTATTGAGCCAAAAGTCCTTGTGATAATCAATCCGGGAAATCCGACGGGTCAAGTTTTAACAAAAGAAAATATTGAAGATATTATTGATTTTGCCTATCGACACGACTTGTTTATTATGGCGGATGAAGTTAGTTCTATCAGTTCCAGAAACAACCTGAACGGGGCGCAAGGCGCGGGATACAAAGAGATCCCTCGCAGCAGGTCGCAGAGGCCCGATGGTGCCCCATAGCCCGATCGTGTCCTACAGCCCGATCATGCCCCATGGCCAGCACATGTTGTTTTCTGGAACTGGGCCATGGTATCCACTTATATTCATTAGGTTACACAAATTTAGGTCTATCAAGACAATATTTATGATAAAAACTCCAAATTTCATAGCTTCAAAAAAGTTTTGACTGAAATGGGAGAACCATATTGCAAGTCAGTTTTTTTATAAGTAACAAATACAAAATTGTTTAAGTATGGAACTCGCCAGCTTCCATTCCGCTTCAAAAGGATATGTGAATGAATGCGGACTTCGAGCAGGATATGTTGAGCTTCATAATTTTGATCAAGAAGTCTTACAAACTTTTGTAACTGCTTTATCCATAAAAATGTGTTCGACAGTAATGGGGCAGGCTGGGTTAGATTGCCTTGTAAGTCCACCTCAACCTCAAGATGAATCATTTGAGCTTTGGCATAAGGTAAGCTCGGCATACGTGAGGGTGTGGGGGACTTTTGCGCCCTCAATATGTGCCTCTAAATATGCGCGCTAATAATTGCACCCCGATATCGCTAATGATTGCGCCCGACATTTGCGCACCCAAATTGTAAAATATCTTTCAAAGAAGTTTGAAAATTTTAAAAACAAAAAAGGGCGTACAAGTCGAGTGCTCAAATGTTGTGACGCAAATGTTGGAATCAATTATTAGCGCGTATGTGTCGGGACGCAAATTTCGTTACACAATTATAGAGCGCAAATGTCGGGGCGCAAAAATAGGGTGCTTAAAAGTCGTGCACAAATGTCGTTGCGCATATGTGATAGCGCAAAAGTCCCCTCTCACATGAAGAAAAGTGTAAATCTATATCCACCACGCAGACAAGCCCAACAAATAAACACCCCCATCCCCATTGGGCTCCAGGGCCACTCAACCCACGAACCACTCAACCCGGACAACCCAACCCGGACAACTCAACCCATTTTTGGTGAAAATTTTATGGCTTAGGCCTAAGCCTAAGGCCAAATCTTAAGGTCAAAGCCTAAGGCTTAAGCCTATGTCTAAGGCTCAAGCCTAAGACCAAAGCCAAAGCCTAAGCCTAAGAAAAGTCTTATAGATTTTTTGTTTGAGTTGTATGGGGTTGAATTATTCTGAGTTGAGTTGTCCGTGGGTTGAGATGTCCGTGGGTTGAGTTGTCCTGGGTTGAGAGTGTCTGCCCCTCCCCATTGGGTGCATGTACCATGTAAACATTGGCAAAAAACATAGGAATCCAATCACATTTTTAAAGTCTACACCCCTTCAAATATGGATCTAATGTTAAAACATTGAATTTTTCCAACAATTTAGGAAAAACTTTCAATTTTGGATTCATTGAAGAAAAGGGCCTCAATTTTTGAAGAAGAGCTCAATTCAATAAATGGTATATCTTGTAACCCGGTTCAAGGATCGATGTTTGCTTTTTCCAAAATTGAGCTTCCTAGAAAGGCTATCGAGCATGCTAAGGTAAAATTTCACTTAGAGACCATGCGTCACTAAGGAGAGCGGAGATCAAAAAAGGTCACCAACTTGGGGGGAGGGTGGGTGAGTCTTCTGAAATTCGAGCTACACTATTGCCCTCCGCGTTTTGTCTAGTATGTTGGCCTTTATCAAACTGTTCATTCAAAAATTGTTTGACGTCGTCAGAAAGTAGTTGAAACTGTCTTGCTGTTTTTAAAGTTGTTCGAGTAATATTTCATCATTTCCTTCAGCTGGCATTTCGCTTGCTATAGCAATATCGTCAACGATGGCGGATATAGATCAGCTTTGGTCAATCTCTTCAACTTATTGTAACATATATTAAAAGTCATATTTTAGACAATCGGCATGGAACCCGACTTTTTCTACACCACTCAACTTTTACTCAAAACTGGAATTTGTGTCCTACCTGGAAGCACTTTTGGCCAAATTCCTGGAACGTATCATTTTAGAACAAGCATCCTTCCAGAACCTGATCTAGCGAAAGATATGTTAAAGAGACTCAGGATTTTTCATACAAATTTTATTGAAGAATATAAATAAATATATAGACAGACGGATTTCCAGGGGTAACAACATGTGGGGAATCTGAATTTCACATTTTCAAAGCGAAAAAACGCTTCCCTGATTCAGGAAAGGCTTGTATATTTAAGCGAAAAGTCACAAAATTCACATTTCGAATCTTTGGAAGCTACTACAAAATAGGAAAGGGGACGTGAAAAACGTGAAAAAATTTTCAAGACTTTTCTGGAAATGACCCCTCTAGGGGTAACAACACGCGTGGAATCTGAATTTGAAATTTTCGAAGCGAAAAACGCTTTCCTGATTCAGGAAAAGCCTGTATATTAAAGCAAAAAGTCGCAAACATCGCATTTCGAATCTTTGAAACGGTTACCTGTTACATTCTAAAATTTCAAATTCTCAAAACGACTATATAGGGCATTTCCGTAAAGATTCTGAATTTGGATTCTGAATTCAGATTTTGAATCAGGATTCTGAATCCGGATTCGGATTCTGAATTCAGATTTTGAATTCGAATTCAGAATCTTTTTTTGCAATCCTCATTCTGGATTGCAAAAAATGCTTCACTTTTCTTGAATTTTTTAAATATGTACAAATTATGTCAACTTTTGATTTACTGGACTGGCCCTTTAAGTCTCGATCCACTGGGTGTAGATTCGGATTTTGAATAAGTTTGAGGTAATCTTCATTACACAGGTTTTCAATTTGGTTGTATATTCTTCGTTATATAATAGATCGACTATCGCCTTAGTTCGGTAGTACTATTGACCCTTGCGATGGTGCTACCGCATCGTTGTTCAATTAGTCATCGTACTATCGTCAGTTAGCGGTAGTGTTATCTAGTAGGTGTAGTTTATTGACATCGTTGATACAGGGATACTCTACAAGAATATACTCGAAATTTTGTGTGAAATCGCACCATCAACTGTTGGCGCTCCCTTGTAAGCCAAGTTGTTATATTTGTGAAGTTAATTAGTGAAGTTATTTATTTATTCTTGCTCATATTTTATATCAAAATTAATCTATACAAGTAAATTTTTTTGAAAATATATTAAAGATGAAAAAATATTAGCTAATTTTAACATATTATTGCTTCTTTTTTGGCCATTTTTATATGTTTAAAATTCCAGACATCTTACCGTTTCTGTTTAAAAAAAGGGGGCCGGTAGCACTTTTGAGAAAGCATTCTCCACCTTGACCATTATCCCAGACATATGCTTTACATCCTGGTGTTGAATTACAAAAACCGCAACAATCCGTAATTTGTCCTAATTTTATAGATATATCATTGGAACCATATGATATGTCGGTGTTATTATAAGTGATAGTACAGGTTCCAGGAGCTGCAAAAAATGTCCTACTTAATCTGCAAAAATGAAGCATACCTGGCTTTGTTGTTGGTGCAATTGTAGTATTAGTAGTAGTTTGACCTAAAAGGATTGTTGAGTCTGTTTGGCTTTATAGAAAATTTTAGTACCACCTGAACCGCAAGTCACTTGAGGATTGCAACCACCAATGTTACAACTCTTTGCGCAATATTGCATTTTTTGATTGCAAGTATAAAAAGTAGCTGTGCAGAAACCATTAGTCACCCATGTGAGGCAGCTAAATATTTATCTTGTTATATAAAAAAATCATTTAATGGGCCGGACCTCGTTGCAGGAAAATAGAGCTCTAGGCCACGGCGCACCAAAATGTTAAAAAGTGTGCATAAGAGTAAAAAAATAAACAGAAAGAACAGGGCGCTTCGCGCTCGGGAGGGGGGGGGAGAGAAGTTGGATTTATTACCCGTACTACAAAGCGAGGCCTCTCTATCAAGTATGGCTCAGCCTCGCTCCGAGTACGGAGCATGACCCTATCTTTATTTTTGAACTTTTTTACGATTTTTTAAATTAATTTTAAAATTTTAAAGGCAAAAATTTTTAAGCCCTGCTGTAATTCGAACCTAAGATCAATTTCTAGAAGCGAGCATCCTAGCCACTCAGCCAAAAGGCTTATTTGGAATACAATAGTGCTATTAATTTTT
This sequence comes from Acrobeloides obliquus, assembly GCA_034698545.1. Taxonomy (NCBI): domain Eukaryota; kingdom Metazoa; phylum Nematoda; class Chromadorea; order Rhabditida; family Cephalobidae; genus Acrobeloides; species Acrobeloides obliquus. The sequence continues at coordinate 7,894 of JAQGBS010003897.1, forward strand.
AATGAAATTTTTTTGAAAAATTGGAAAAATCGAAAAAGATGTTTTTCTAAATTGCCAATTTTCCAAAAGTTCTTATGGAAAAATAAGAGCGTCATCGTGTTCCTCGTATAAAAATATGGAAATGCAAAAATTTTCATGAATTTTGATAACAAAATTAAAAATGACTTTGAGGCGCAGGATCGAACCCGCGCCCTATGAATTAGTGCCGAGCGCATTAGCCACTCGGCCATGTGTCATACCGCATAAACCTCATGATATGGGCCCTATTCCTAAGTTGAACCGTACGGTTCACGGTTGACCGTACGGTTGACAGTGAACCGTATGGTTCAACTTAAGAATAGGGCTATGGTACTCGTTTTGAAGCTCTCTACGAGCTAAGTTGATTGGCGACATTTTTATTTATTTTTTATTCTTGCGCACAGTTTTTTCCTCTCGTGCGTCGCGATAGGATGAGCCCCAGAGGAAATCCTACCTTGAACTCGAATCGGTACAAGATCCGTTTGAAGACGCCCCAGAAGAAGAGCACGTCATCAATGGATTACAACTTCCAATATTGCAAGCCGATCCACAATAAGTTCTTTTTTGATCACAAGTGTATAAGGAAGTTTGACAAAATCCATTCGGGACCCAGATTCCGCATCTTGAATCATCAGCATTTGTACACGTAGTAGTTTGACCTAAAAGGATTGTTGAACATATTTGAATTTATAAAAAAGTTCAGCACCACCTGAACCGCAAGACACTTGAGGATCGCAACCACCAATGTTACAACTCTTTGCGCAATATTGCATCTTTTGATTGCAAGTATAAAAAGTAGCTGTGCAGAAACCATTAGTCACCCATGTGAGGCAGCTAAATATTTATCTTGTTATATAAAAAAATCATTTAATGGGCCGGACCTCGTTGCAGGAAAATAGAGCTCTAGGCCACGGCGCACCAAAATGTTAAAAAGTGTGCATAAGAGTAAAAAAATAAACAGAAAGAACAGGGCGCTTCGCGCTCGGGAGGGGGGGGGAGAGAAGTTGGATTTATTACCCGTACTACAAAGCGAGGCCTCTCTATCAAGTATGGCTCAGCCTCGCTCCGAGTACGGAGCATGACCCCTACCTTGAATTCGAATCGTTACAAGATCCGTTCGAAGACGCCCCAGAAGAAGAGCACGTCGTCAATGGATTACAACTTCCAATATTACAAGCCGACCCACAATAAGTTCTTTTTTGATCACAAGTGTAGAAGGAATTTTGACAAAATCCACTCGAAACCCAGATTCCGCATCTTGGATCATCTTGAGCAGTTGAACATGCATTCAGCTTATGAGCAACATAAAAAAGAATACCAAAAAGGATGCAAGAAAAAGGAAGTGTCATCGCGAAGCTTGTTGGCATTTGAAATGGATTATGTTACATCCGCATATTTTTATGTTCTACATTTGTTTCATAATTTTATGTGGGAATTTTTTGTCAAACATCTATGTCAAATTATTTTTGATGGCTAGAACAATACAAATGATCAAACACAATCTACCGAATCCCTTCGAAATCAGCTGTTCAAATACAAATGAGATGGCTACGAAACAAATTTGTTGGATCTTTGTTGAATTAGTTAAAATTAGAGGTCGGATGTATCCTCATTTGAGTTAAAGGGGTGACATTTATGGACTAATTCAAGAAAAAATTTTTTTCTAAAAAGATCATTTTAGGGGTAAAATCATGCGAGAAATCGACTGCGCGCATCGCCAAAGCGTGAAAGCGCTTCCTTGACCCTGATTCATGAAAGAGATCGGTGTTTTGAAGCGAAAATCAACTATTTGCGGATTTTTATGAGAAAACCGTCGATTCTTAGGTTTTTCTAGGTGGGAAATCGATTGCGTGCACTCCCGAACCGTGAAAACGTTTCTTTGATCCTGATTCAGAGAAAGGATCGGTGTTTTGAAGAGAAATTCAATTTATTTACGTATCAATTTATATTATATTGATTTTCGCTTCAAAACAACGATCCTTTCCCTGAATCAGGGTCAAAGAAACGTTTTCACGGTTCGGGAGTGCGCGCAATCAATTCCCCGCCTAGAAAAACCTAAGAATCGACGGTTTTCTCATAAAAATCCGAAAATAGTTGATTTTTGCTCCAAAACACCGATCCCTTCATTAAATCAGAAGCGTGTTTACGCTTCGGCAATGCTCGCAATCGATTTTTTGCATGATTTTACCCCTAAAAATGATCTTCTTAGAAAAATTTTTTTCTTGGATTAGTATATAAATGTCACTCCTTTAACATTAAACTCATCGAAGATCCAATAAATTTGTTTCATTTATATTTGAACAGCTGATTTCGAAGAGATTCAGTAGATTGTCTTTTCTGTATTGTTATAGCCATCAAAAATAATTTGACATGAATATTTGACAAAATCGTCTCAGCTCTTACAAAAAACCGCATCAAAAATGAGAAAACCTCAAATCAATGATAGTCCCAACCTACTGGGACACTCTGTATATTTCATCACACAGACTCATTCGTGCGTTTTTTTCATATTTCTTGTGCTTAAATAAAAAAATTAAATTGAAACATAATGAGCAGTAGATTCGTAGCTACGAAGATTGGCATGGCAATAAATTTAATCAAGATGTTGGTATTCAGAGACGCTTTTTCGAGGTATCGAAGGTCGAGGCGACAAGCCTCAAAACTTAAAGCGCGCTTCGAAACATCGCTAATATTTAAGAAGGTGATGAGAAAACATTTAAAAAAATTTTTCCGACAAAGATCTCGATTGAAGGAAAATACTTTTCATCTCAGCAAGTTGAATAATTCCGTTTTTCAGCTATTTTTTGAAATTTCAGCTAAGAAAAAAAACATGAAAATATTCGTTTTGAACTGAAAAATGTTATAGATCGATGTAAACCATAATTCGGAACAGCTCTTACTATTTTTTGAAAAAAATTTTTCAACTTACCAACTTTGTCGCGTCTCCTTAAATCAGACTTCGTGAGAAAATGGAACTATGGATCAATAGTCAGGCGACATTTTTTGAAGGGTCTTGAATTTTGC
>JAQGBS010003898.1:0-10934 GCA_034698545.1 Acrobeloides obliquus
AAAGCAACATCGTGACCAGCAAAAAGCTCAATACAAAAATATTGTTCAGTTCCAATAAAAGGAATACCAGTTATATGAATTGAAGCACCTTTTCGAAAACCGGAAATAGGCAAAGAGCTTGGAACTGCCGGATTTTTAATATTTTTAAAAACCATTTTTTGACAACAGAGAACAAATGATCAAAGAGAAAATAATATGAAGAATACTTTTATATGCGAAGAAATAGCATGTTCGGAGAAAGAGGACTTGGAACGAGTATTTGTGCAATGAATCACATTTTCTAGATTAGATAAATCAAATACTAGTTGCATACACGTCATTTTTTCATGAATAACAGTTAAACGTCATGCTAAGTAAGAAATTAAACAAGTTTATGTTTATTTGATCAAAGGTTCAGAATTCATATGAGTAGGATTGTCGGTATCGGTGTTCCTTAATCGGATCGGTATTGTAAAAACGGTATAGGTATTCAACAATCGGAATCCCGAAATCGCGAAAATCGGTATTTTTTTCGGAATCCCGATTTTCGGTATCGGGATTTTTAATATTTTTCTTTGTAATAATTGAAATTTTATAACAAAAAATATTAATTCTAATTTCTTAAATTCAAAAATATATATTTTACAGACACGGTATAGCCATATCCCCAGGAGTGGGGAAGGAGGGGGTGCACTCGCATACCCCCAGAAGTGGGGAGAGAGATTACGCTCTTTTTTCTTGGCGTTTCTGTGTTTAATTTTTACCAAAGAAAATTGTTAACTTTTTTCTAAAAGTACAAAATGATGACAATAACAATGTAACGGATAAGAATTTGAAAATTTTTGTGGGTGCAAAAATTTTTAATAAGTTTACCTTTCACATAAACCTCTTGTTTCACTCAAATATACACTATATTCAAAGAAGATTATGTTATAAGCCTGCAAAACGATGACCTCAAAAAATGCCTGTCTTCAACTTGGTACTGGGTCAATCTTCAATCAGTGAACGAATCTAATGGGTCCCCAAAAACAAAAGTTGCTCAAAACTTTACGAACTATAATGTTATGCAAACAAAAATTAAGAATTTGATCAAAAAAAGTTTGTCGGTCCCCGTCAGTTCCAAAGCTCGATTGTTTCAGAGTCGGTGCTTTAAATGAATTTTAATATAGCGACAAAATATTTATTTAGACAATTAAATCGAAATAAAATTTTGATAAAATAAGATAAACAGTCGTAAAATTGGAATGTCATTGCTTCATTTAACCCGTATTTGCCGACAATTCAAATAAGCATTTTTTTCAAGGTCGCTTAATGAAAGTTGGTATTTATGACGTTAGAAAACAATTCTAATAGTCTGTTTTATAAAAATCTGAAAAAAAATATTAAAAAATTTTTCGGGCAAAAACGTTGTGACTGGACCTGACAGATTCTGTCGGGTTATCGAGTGGAACTATTATTAGATCTAAGTCCTCCATATCGTCGTTGTCAGGTTCTTCGACAACATTTTTTAGCAATTTTTTTCGTCCCATTTTGTAAATAAACGCTAAAAATCGAAACAACTGATCCGAAAATAAAGGAAAATAAAAATACTTCAGCAAGATGTGCAATATAATAAAGATAAAAAACGACTTTTTCGCGATTTTCAAACAGTTATAACTCCATAAATATTAAATATTTTTTTACGCCGTCTTTGACATAAATTTAGCATTTTTCTGGGTTTTTCAGGATGTGTCTACTTTTGAAAAATAGATGTAAATTTATGGAGATACGGATTTTTAAAGTTGCGGTACATATGTGTACCTTTTGGCAAAAACTTTTTTTGTGTCTGTGTGGCGTATGATTAACACCCGCGCCAATTATATGTGTGTATGTGGAAGCGTGTGTGTACCTGTGGGCCGTGCACACCCTCTATAGTCCAAATATTCAGATGGTATGCTCGGTGCCACCTATATTAGGTTTTATTTGTTTTATTTGAAAATTTCAATTTTACAGTCTATGCATAGAACTTACCGAAACTGATCTGCTTGTACAGGTGAAAGGAAAAACCCTAATAAAAGTTGTGGCTCTTTTGTTACTAAAACTTGATCTCGTCCATACTTTTTGGACAATTTAAGGACCGCCTGTATTTGGAAATTCTGGATTAAACCTCTCCTCGATCATGCATGACATCACCTTTCGAAATATCTTTCAACATCACAGCTGACCCACATCATGCATGATCAAGTGGATCAAAATTTACACAGCTCTTTTGTCAGATTTATAACAACTACATATTTACATATATAAACGAACGAGGTTTCTTTTCATTATTATCTAAAGTTTGAACAGTGACATCCGCAGGTGGTGGCATATCATAATTTTGGCTAGTACTTTCTTTGTACGCTGGTGGATCGCTTTGAATATTACTCACCATTATTTCTCGCCTAGTTTCTAACAAATCGTGATTGCTACCCAATAAAGGTTGTTTAAAATAAATGCAAGAGATCAACTCGATCTTAATATCTCCTCGCACACAAATGCTACTAATTGTACTTGCAGGTAGACGATGCGAATAACTGTGGATCTTTTTATTATTTACCTTTATCTTCAAGCATTCTTTAGAGTACTTAATTTTCATCTTAAATAGAGAACCGATATTAAATGGATTTAATAGTTCTTCTTCTTTTTGCACTATCCCATTGATAATAGATTTTAAAACCAATTTCCTTTCAGTAGGGGTAAATGCAGCGTATATAGATAGAGCAACATCGTGACCAGCAAAAAGCTCAATACAAAAATATTGATCAGTTCCAATAAAGGGAATACCAGTTATATGGATTGAAGCACGTTTTCGAAAACCGGAGATAGGCAAAGAGCTTGGGACTACCGGATTTTCAAATTTAATAACCATTTTTTGATAACAGAGAATAAATGGTCAAAGAGAAATTAAGATGAAGAATACTTTATATACGATGAATAGCATACATTATCGGAGAACGAGTGTTTGTGTGACAAATCACATGTTCTAAATTAGATAAATGCAGGGTGGGCCAAAAAAAGTGGATTTTTATGATTTTTGGGACCCGAAAATTTATTTTTCTAAAGGTAATTTTATGTGGGTTTTGAATTGATTATGCGCATTCCCAAATTCTGAAAATGCTTTCCTGAGGAAGAAAATTGGATTTTGAAATTGAAAAAACAAGGAATATCGCTTTTCAGATTGCCTAGTTTGTACGTATCGGTGATTTAGAGTTTCTTGTGTTTAATTTTTATCAAAGAAAACTTTTTTCTAAAAGTACAGAATGATGACAATAACATTGTAACCGATAAGACTTTGAAAATTTGTTTGGGTGCAAAAATTTTTAATAAGGCTTACCTTTCACATAAACCTCTTGTTTCACTCAAAAATATACTGCACTAAAAGAAGATTATGTTATAAGTCTGCAAAACGTGACCTCTATATAAGGATCTTAAAGTATTTCAATGGGAGTTTTTTGGTGTGATAGCCAAAAAATCTGCAGTTTATGAATTGAGAAGAGTCTATGACACAAAATGAAGACAATTCAATGCAAAAATTTAAATTCCTTAACGTCATAAGTTCATAGAGTATAGTTTATAGTATTAATCCATCTTTGTAATAAAGAGATTATTTAAGCAGATAGTATTTTATAGTTATCATATTGCATAGTGTAAAAGGTAGATTTTTCGAAAATGTTGCAAAAGCCAGGCATTGGTGAACAAATTGTTTTGTTAGCTATTGGGTTATTTGCATTATTTAAATGGTTTCATTTTTATTCTGCTATAACGTACATGTCTTTAGTATTATTAGCATATTTTGGGTAATTTTTTTTGTCACCAAAGGGATAAAAAATCGAAAAAACTTTTTTCACCAATTGAAGTGAAAATAAGATACTTCAGGGTCGAGGAAGAGTTTTCAAGATTCAGCAATGCGCGCAATCGATTTCTCGCCTAGAAAAACCCATATGGTCATTTTAGTGAAAATTTAAAAATTTAAACTTTCTTAAAAATCGCAAAAAATCCGGTTTGTTAGTCATCCTATATATAATTTTATTCAGATACCATTATTATGAAAAATCTTATTGGAAAAGAAAAGGAGTCCCAGGTCCATCTGGAAATATTTTATTTGGCAACACTTTCCAATTAACCGAAGGATTTCATGTCTTCGACTTTGAAATGAAGAAAAAATACGGTTTAACATATGGGTATACTTTTTTTTCTTAAAAATATACACATTGAAAACTGTTTAGATCTCATGTTCTGGGAGGCCCAGATCTTGTTACGTTCGATTTGGACATTTTAAGACAAGTTTTGGTAAAAGACCCCAGTAAATTTGCAAACGTGATCTTTTTCGATTTCTTAAAAAGTCCAGCTGAGTGGAAAAGCATGAGGAATTTGATACATCCCAAATTTGCAACTATAAAACTTCATGAGGTAATAAAGATCAAATAGAGAGGCAATTTCTGTCCAAAGGGTGGAAAAATTAGGCCCAATCAAAGTCTCTTGTTCCAGTTAGTTCGGTCTGTACCTTGGCCGCTGTTTAAAATCTCTAGTGCTAATTTGTAAAATTTTTAGTTTATGCCCTTATTTAATCGAGCGGCAGCAGAACTATGCGAATATATAGAAATTTTTGCCAACAATTCAAAAACCATACCACTTAGAGAGTAAGCTTTTTGTCCTAATGCAATTTTAAAATGTTTTTAGGACATTTGCTCGACATGCTTGGAACAGTTTTGCTCCATCACAAACTTATGACATGGGAGAAAATATTTATGAAAAAGAAGAATCCAAAATATTGAAAGAATTTAAAGAGATTTTTACTGCTCCATGGCTATTCCACTCTATTATTTTGTTTCAAAGTGAGTGTAGTGAGCAGAAATAATCTCGACCAGTGGTATAGCCAAGGGGGAGGGGATATGGAGCCCCTTCCACTCACTTGGGCGCCTGATCCTCCTGTACACCCTCAGTTCCGGAGGGTCTGACTACGCCACTGATTTCAGGTGGAGAGAGATTCAACTGGATTAATTCCAATAGATAAAAACTTAAATTTATAGGCTTCTTCCCAAATGTTGAAAATCTAGTCCGCAACCTTTTGAAAAGCCAAATGATGATTCAATCAATGAGAGAATTCTTGCTTGGTATCTTAAAAAAGAATCCTAACATCGAAGATGATAATGTATGTTCTTTAATCATAGGTCGGCAAGGGGGCTTCCCCCCTGACCCATTCACTCATGGACTCAAAATTGAGGTAGACCACCTCATGGGTCCTGTCGAACAGGAAGGGACCACCTTATGGACCCCACCGAACAGAAGGGGGACCATCTCATCGGGGGTCCCCTCCTTCACCTTGCCGCTTTATGTCTTTAATAAATCTATATTTAAAACAAATTAATTTTCAGCCTGATGATGTTATCCAGGTGATACTAGCAAATATGCTCAATCCAAAAACAGAGCACAATGAAGATCTCAACAATAATGTTTCAAAAGATTTGTCTAACTTTGATCAAGGTGTAGCACCTTTTGAGGTATAATTTTAATTTTTTCTGACTTGACTGGTTATCTAAGACTCGTTAATTTCATAAACTTTCAGAAAATATCACAATTCTTTGTTTCCGTCTTATCTGGACAAGATGCAACAGCTTATGCTATGCAAATGATAATTTATGTGCTGGCAAAAATTCCAGAGATTCAAGATAAAGTCAGGGCTGAAATAAATGAAGTTATGGGCGATCGGGAAGAAGTTGAGTTTGAAGATATTCCAAACTTAAAATATTTATATCAAGTTGTACAAGAGACTTTGAGAATGTATCCAACCAATCCAAGGTAAAAAAAGAAACAAAATTGACCTCATGGATCAAACCCATCATGTTCAAAATGAAATTTGATACACTTGCTCCTGCACCATGAGTGCATTCGTTTTGCTTGACTGAAAAGGCCCTAAATATGCACTCCAGTGACTGGGGGCACTTGCCCCCCTTAAAATAGGAAGGAAATCTTGACTGTAAACGCCAAACTTGGGTCCTGGCTATGCCCTTGTTCTAAATGCTCAAAAAGTTTTCTATATTTTTAGAACAAATCGTGTCTGTACGGTCCCTGTGACTATCAAAGGTGTTCCTTTCGAACCTGGTTGTGTATTTTCCGTTCCTATCTATGCCATGCACCACAATGAAGAATATTATCCAGATCCATTTAAATTTGACCCTGATCGGTAAATTTTTTAAATAATTTTAGCAACAATATATCTTTTCTAGCTGGCTACCAGAAGTAAAATCAAAAAGAGACCCATTAACTTTCCTTCCCTTCGGTTACGGTCCTCATAGCTGTATAGGAAATCGTTTTCCAGAATTTCAAATACGTGTTACACTGGTGCATTTATTAGCAAATTTTGAATTTGTACCAGTTCCTGGTTCATCGGTAATTTATTTTTGAGAATAAAGATTAAGAAGTGATGCCTTGAGTTTTCGAACCCACTTCAATATGGGGGTGGCCGTAGTGAAAAAGTTTTCCAAAAACTTTTGAAAACACCATATTCTCCCTTCTTTAGGGTCGCTGAGCACGAAATGTACAAGGATATGTAGAATTCGGATCGAAAAACGGACTTCATTTTTGTGCTTAGCGACCCCAAAAACGGGGGGATGGTGGTTTAAAAAATTTTTGGAAAACTTTTCACTACTTCTGCCATCAGTTTGAGTTTTCGAGTTATCATCTCTCAAAAAATATTTTTAGGATTTGCCCTTAAAATTGAATACCCGTGGCCTTGTGCGACCATATGAAAAATTATATATATTGGCTAGAAAAATTTGATGATTTTTTTATATGTAATTTTATTTTAAAAATAAAACTCGATTACAAGATAGTTAATTAAATGTACTTTTGGAAATTTGAAGTTTCAAGCATACACGGGCAGACTTCAGGTTTTTAACCTGGGGGTGTGGGTCGGGGTCAAGGGATATTTGGGGGGGGGGGGTGATATGAGGGGGGTTGTGGGGAGGGGGACGTAGAATGTGGGTCGGAAGACCAACAAACTGAGGAATTAATCGAAAAGTAGGCTGCTTGGAGCAGCCTTCTCGGGATTTTCGGGACGCGATTTGAAAAAAAATTTACCTTGGTCCCCCTTCAGTTTTTTCGAAAATTTTTGAAAAAAAACATAAAGGAGGACCAAGGTGATTTTATTAAATTTTTTCAAAAATTGATATTAAAAAAATCACGCTCCTGTCAGCGCGTGATTTTTTGCAGAAATATGACTAATACATTCAATTTAAACGCATGAAAAATAGATCAATTTCTTTAATAATTCTAATAAATCCATTTTAGGGGTATAAAAACTTAGGGGAGGGTTTTTTAGGAGTGTGTTTTTTATCCCGACTCTGGACGGGATTGAGTCTGGGAAGGTCGGGATCCGGTACGGGATCGAGTTTCGCTCAAAAATTTCGGGACGGGATGCCAAAAATCCCGGGATTTTCGGGACGGGATCGATCACTAATTATGGCCCATTACCGGTACGATTCCGGTTCCTGATGTGGAACGCAAACCGGAACTGCAAAAAAATTTGGGTGGAACCGGAAGTGATAAAATTTTTTGGGCGGAACTAGAACCAAACAATTTTTTAGGATTAGACTATCACAAAGCAAATCTTCCTTAAAATTTTTGTCATGTTTTGCCATATTTTTGGAAAAATTTGTTCATGTTTGAAAAAAACAAGTTGCAATGCTGGTTAAAAATTTCAAACTTATATGAAAATTGTTATAAATCAAAACGAATGTTTATTAAATGGTAATAGAGCTTCAATTTCAAAAAAATCCAAAACTTTGATTATTAGAATAAAAATGTTTTAAATGGATGAGCGTTTTTTACCTGGTAAGATTTGTAGAAAATTTTTGTTCACCTAACTTTTCTTAGAGCTTCCGCAAGAAACAATCTTATCATTTTCGGCTTTAGAAATACCATTAAAACAACCAGTTGTCTTTTTATTCCGACATGGTGAACGTCCATTAGACCAATTAGCTCATAATGTGCAACTAACAGAAGAAGGTGCTTTACAGGCTATAGAATTTGGAAAGTTTTTGAGAAATTCTGGAGTCGATCCAGGAGTATTCTTATCAAGCCCATATAAAAGATGTCAAGAAACCTTACATTATATTATTGAAGGTAATAAAAATCCTTGCCCAAATGCATAACAGAGAGTACAAGCATAGGTCACCAGTAGGGGGAGTACCTCAGGATAGATGGATGAATGGCCTTTTAAGGGCCATTCATCCATCCATTCATCCATACATGAACAAGGAGGGGTACAAGCTACCTCGGGGCTATATGTTGTCGACCAAAAAAAAGGTCGATTTTTTCAAAAATTTATATGATGAATGAATTGGGGGAGGATACATAAACCCTCATGATGGATGGATGAATGACTATAAAGGCGGAAGGTCCGAGAATGAGTGATGAGGGGTACTGTACCCTCCCCCTTGGTAACCTATGAGTACAAGTTTGCTTACTTCACAGAAAAGTGCTGATTTTAAGGTGCCAAATATGAGGCCGGTCCTCGCCCCGAGTTTGCCATGGGCCGACACGAGCCATGCCACAAATTAAGGGACGGGCCGAGGCCACCCTCTTAATTTTATATTCTTTCGGTCCTTGGCCAGACAGGTCTGGCCTGCTGGTCTGAGGACCATAGGGCCTGCTCGGTCGAGAAACAACTTTTCCACATCTATGATAATAAACAATTATAATTTCAGGATGGGGTATCGACTCTAAAAAATATCCTGTATTAGATGAAATCAAACTTGGACATGCCAGATATGACACAATGAAAGAAATTGTTCACAAAACTTTGAAAATTTCGACCAAAACTTCTAATAATTATAACCAGCTTCATTTATTATGTTCTCATGACCTTATGATTGGTGATTGTATAAGAGAATTATTTCCAAAATTAGTTAGATCTAAGATAGATTCATTGCCGGGATTTTTGGAAGGGATTTTATGGTCTAAGGATTTTGCTATTTGGAAGGGGAACAAAATTACATTGTAGATTATTAGTCATCAACACAAATAATTTATTGTCATAAATTGTATTTTAAACATTCCTTGCTTATGTGTATAATCTTTTTTCTAAAAATGAAGGATGTGGGTGATCGCCACTCAGTAACCAAAATGAGCTACAGCTAAAAAATTTGCTACTCAATTACAGCCAGTTTGTAGGAGGTTGGAGTGCTCTGGGAACGTACTACACCCCTATTGGGACGAATTCCCAAAAATATAATAGTCCCCATGTTTTAGTCGGCCGGAGACCAACTCCTTATGATTTTTGATAGGATAAAAAGACCCCCTCTCCCTTCTCCCCTACAGCTGCCCTCAGCCATCAAGAAAAATAAACTATAAATTGACGCCTACGGTGTTCAGGAGGGCCTGTGGCGCTTGCGATGGCTCCCGGGCACTCCAAGCTTCAGTAGTTTCCGAGCACTCCGATCGGCACTTCGAGACCACAAACGCTCGGACTTCCAACTCAATCAGAGAAACACTGTACCTATAGGTACATATGAAATTTGGCCGATTTTTTGTATATACCTATAGGTATAGTGTTCTTATATGTACCTATAGGTACGTATAACGTGAAAATTAAAAATTGATTTTTTAATTTTTTCAATGGATATAGGCCACTCATTTTTACCCCTAGAAGGTCATTTTTCAAAAAAATTTTTGTTGAGAAAAGGCCCTAATTTACACTCTCTTTAAGAGATGATATCACGAAAGTTCGAACCTAGGTGGCAGTAATGCTACAACGGCTCGACAATTTGAATTATTTTATATGGCATGTAAATTCCTTTAAGTTATTCTCTTTGTATGTATTAATTATGTACAACATATCTGGACAAGTACTCCTCCAAAATTCACAATCGCCGCGCGGTCGACCTAGACCAAAGCAAATTTTCAATGAAAAATTGAATTTTTTAAATGAAAAATGGTCAAAAAGCTGTAAAAAAACTACAAAATTTATATTTAAAAAATTAAAATCTGTTTAAAAATAGTAAAAAATTTATTTTTTCCTATTTTTAACTTTTTTTTCAATAAATTTTTACAAATCTCAAAATTTTTGCGCGGCCGACCTCAAAGTGCGCAGCAGGAGGCGAAAAGGTGGTACCACCCAACACCACCCACCAGTGGGTGGTGGCTGGGGTGGTACCAGCTTTTTTTCGCCTCCTGGTGCGCAGTCGACTCTCCAAATTGGGTGAGGTTTGGAAGAAGAAGGGGGACGTTTTTCAGGTGTATGTACAAAAATTTATATAACTTCATAATATTTACAATAAAAGATTTTAAAAAAGATATAAAAAATTATTATTTCAATGAATAGTGCTAATTTCACATGGATAGTGCAAAAAAGTTCATAATATTTACAATAAAACTTCATAATATTTACAATAAAAGATTTTAAAAAAAAAGATATAAAAAATGGGTTAATGGTTTTTTTGTAAAAGAATTAGTTTTTCTTTACTCCAAGCGCTCGCGCTCTACAAGAAACTTTTTACAAGAAAAACTAAATCTTTTACAAAAAGACATATCGTATTTTACAAATAAAATCTTTTACAAAAAATTAATTCTTTTACAAAAATACTAAATCTTTTACAAAGAAAATTGGGACGCTATAAAAAATTATGATTTCACATGGGTAGTGCTAATTTTAGTAGCCATTGTAAGACGTGTCGTATCAACACGACTTTCTCGTTTGATCTTCAACTTCTTAACAGTATATTTCACAAACCCAAACAATGCTTTTCTATACCCAGACAGCATCACCAACAAAACAAAGGAATCCACAAAGATATAGATCTGAATTGGAAAATCAAAATATTCTGTCAGCTTTCTCAATCTTTCCGGATGAGAAAGTGGTAAAATCGTTGAGACCAAATATCCATCTGCTATGATCAAAGCATGCAGGAGAGTAAAATTATGGATAAGGATAG
>JAQGBS010003899.1:0-10932 GCA_034698545.1 Acrobeloides obliquus
TATTTTTTCCCAAAAATAAATATGCTGCTCCAAGCAACCTACTTTTCGACTATCAATCTTCAATTTGTCGGCCTTCTGACCCACATCCTACATCCTCCCCCACAACCTGCTTCGCCTCACAACCCTCCCCCCAGGTGAAAAACCTGGGGTCACTTGGGGCGTGCCCATGTATGACAATATTCGGTTCCACCTTGCATCCAAACGATTTTGCATGAACCTGTGATCGATCGGGGATCACGTTAAGAATGCTTTTAAAAGTCTACTACCTGTTGGCAAAGAAAGTTTGTAGGTGCAACCAAAGAACGTCGCCAAGTTTGTGACGCTCTTTGTTAATGACAACATAGACTTCATTTGCATTTCTCATAGTCAAGTGTTCTGGTCTCTCTTCTTCTCTTCGATTGAAAGCTTCGAGTTCTTTTCGAAGCTCTTCAATCGGATCTGGGGAATCGTCTAAAAAAATTTCCATATCATATGTGACAGAAAAGACACTGGAGCTTGATGGAGTAACATCCGAGACAGAGTTTAGACAGCTATATGCGTCGTAGTTCTAAATGAGGAACTCTTTATTTTATATTAAAGAAAACACGAAAACTAACCCAGTCAAGTTCTTCCTTCCAATAATAATCCATCCTTTTTGGACTTCTCTGCTTCTTTTTCACATATCCAGTATATTTGGGGAGACTCAAACGTCCTTTATATTTAGCCTTTTCCTTAGATTTTCCAAAAGTATCGCTAAAATTTTTTTATTCACTAAAATTTTTATCCACACAAAAAAATTTTTACCTGATCTCAGCTAAATCTTGGTCACTTTGACACCGCTTCATCCTTTCATGCAATGAATATGTTTGTTTTTAGCCACTTAAAAATTACAACTAATCAAGAATTGGTTCATTTACTATAAAAATGCTTTTTATATACAGGGTGTATAGAAAAACCGGGCGATTTTTTCATGTTTTTTGACTCGAAATTTTTTTCAAAAATGACCCTATTAGGGTTAATTTTATGCGGGGAATCGATTGCGCGCATTCCTAAAGCTTGAAAATGCTTCCCTGATCCTGAATCAAAGAAAAATTGATGTATTATAGCTAAAATTGGTCATCGCTTCAATACACACACACTCCGATTCGCTGTATCAGGATCATAGAAGCATTTTCAAATTTCGAGAATGCGCGCACTCGACTCCTCGCATAAAATTAGCCCTAATAGGGTCATTTTGAAAAAAATCGAAAAACATGAAAAAACTCCCAAATCCCGGTTTTTTATACACCCTATACACAAAAGATTAAACATGAAAAGAACAATGCACACCAATTCTTATCGCATATGTTTATAAGTTCAAAAGTCTTTTATAGTTCAAAGTGAAGTCATAAATAAGCAGTGCGCCAATAGGGATCAAAATTTTGGCGGAAAATTCAAAAAAAATTTAATTTTTCATCGCGCTTCTCTTCTCCTTTTTTATTGATATACTCATTGGCTGTACTCTAGTCTTGACCCGTAGCTTTCATAGTGTTTACGTTTGTTTTTATCAATTTTTAGAACTTTAAAAATGGCATCTTCACACGCCGAAGCACTTCCGGATAAAAGAATGATGCGGATTAATGAATTGAGGAGTAAAGTGATATTGGGTGATTTACCACCGGATTTTTTGCGCTTGTCACAACAAGTTGACCAACAAGCACAACAACAACATCAAACGGAAATTCAAGCACAGCATGGTCAACAACATCCGCAACAAGTTATGTCACCAGAAGAATATGCTAGATATGCGCAGATGAATCCAATGGTAAGTTATTTTACACGACATAGATTTGGACAAAAAAAGTTGCAGAAAAAAGTTTGTTGAAAAATCGTATCCAATCAATCATGGGAAACAATTTTTTCACAAACTTTTTTTTGTGGAGAATGTGAGGAAAACATTGATTTTTTCTATTTTCAAGAATCTTAAAAAATAAAATGATTGGAAAAACATTGCTTTTATACAAAAATCGATAAAACAGAAAAAGTTTTGCATTTTTTAGTATTTGATCAATCGTTTCAATAAACTTTTTATTGAATCAGGGATAAGAAATAGACAACAAAAAATGATGTGTACAACCCCCCCCCCCCAATTTGGGAAGGGCGTCGCGCGCAAGCCAAATCGAGGTCAACAAGTTTGCGCACGAATCGCTAAGAATTATAATTTTCTGAGCATTTTCAGCTTAAAAACGACCATTTTTGAAAAAATTTTGTGCTTGTGGCGCTGTTTGTACATGTGTGAAACCGATTTTTTTAAAACAATTTTTTAGCAATCGTTCTACACATTTATTCCACCAAACACCCGTGGACGTATTGCAATCAAAATCGTCGAAGCCAAGCTAACCAAAAACTATGGCCTTGTTCGAATGGACCCATATGTCCGAGTTCGTGTCGGAAACACGATTTTCGAAACAAATACAAGTATCAGTGGTGGAAAAACCCCAACCTGGAATCGTGTAGTCAACGCTTATCTGCCTGTTGATGTCGAATCTATCTATCTTCAAATTTTTGATGAAGTAAGAACAAAAAGCTTGTATATTAAAACGAAAATTTTCAAAAAAATTTAGCGTGCTTTTACAAATGATGAATGTATTGCATGGGCACATGTTATCCTTCCAGAAGGGATTTTTAGCGGAGAAACTATTGATGAATGGTATTCCTTGTCAGGACCGCAGGTTCGAATTTTTGTATAGTCCATGGAAAAAATGAGGCCTTTTTCCGCAAAAATTGATTAAAAAACAGAAAATTTTTGAATTTTGTAATGTTTGATCAATCGTTTCAATAAACAACTTTTTATTGAACCAGGGAAAGTACCAGGGCCGAGCGCTAACGCGCCCGAAGTTTCTCCGAGTTTGGTTCCGAGCGACGCCCCTCGTTAAAAATGTATTAGTTATTTGCATATACTTTTTTTTATTAATCCCTGCTATAGCTAACTTTTTTTGAAAAAAATTTGTTTGTCTCCATTTCGATGTCAATCATCTTCTTGTCCCCTACAAATTTTATTATAGCGTCTTGGGTTTAAATTATGCGTACCAGAGATCGTCTTGACACACACACACAGTACACGTTTAATGTAGTAGGATGTGTGTCTGTGTGTGTGCGGACTAATTTTTGAAGGTACGATCCAAACTCTTCTCACGATATACCATTGTGAAGAGGACGAAATTCTAAGACTTTTGACACCAAAATTGATAGGGGGAGGGGTATCCCACTGAAAAAATTAGAAAAAATATTTTTAATAAACGTGTCACACCAAATAGTATGTCTGCGCCAGACTAATACGTGTTACTCAGACTAATTCATTTTATGCGAATTTCTAGAGGAATATATAAAGACGCGGATGAACCGCTCGGAGCGCCACTTGGGACGCTCGAAAGCGAGGCCGAGCGCCAAAGTCGCTCGGTCTCCAGTTTATCACGATAAAACTCATAATTTCAGGGCGAAGGCAAAGAAGGTGTGATCAACCTTATCATGAATTTTACTCCAGTCGAAGTTGTACCTCCACAAGTTCACCCGGTGCCTGAAATCCCAGCGGAAGTACAAGCTGCTGTAGCTCGTAAGCTCCTAATTTTGGCACTATTACTTTTTTCACGTTACTTTTTTCACTTTTCTACACGCTATAAACTATTACTTTTAAAAAAATTGCGTGAAAAAACGTTATAACGTGCAGAAAAGTGAAAAAAGTAGACGTGAAAAAAAACATGAAAAAAGTAATAGTGCCCTAATTTTAATGCATTGTTTAAATTTCATATATTTTTTAGCAGGTCCATTATTTACAGAAGAAGAACTCAACGAACTTCATGTGATGTTCCCAACAGTAGACAAAGACGTGATCCAGAGTATTCTCGAAGAGAAGCGTGGTGATAAAGATAGCACGGTTACAGCGTTGCTTGAAATGACAAGCTAATTTAATAAATTTGTATATAATTTAATAAACCTGGTATTATATAATTTATTTATCTGCTTTTGTAATTTATTTTTGTCGTTGTGATACATTTTTTCATTCAATTTGTTTAAAGGGAATTTTTAAATTTTTCTAAAATTTTTGAACTTTTTTCAAATTGAACTGAAAATGCTCTTTCTGAATTTTTGTGCTTGTAAAAGATGCTGATTTTATATGTTGAATATCGTATATCTATTATACAGGATGGCCCCAAAAAAGTGGATTTTTTAATATTTTTTGGGATCCGGCAATTTATTTTTCTAAGGGTAATTTTGTGTTTCTAGGGGTAAGTTTATGCGAGAATCGATTGCGCGCATTCCCGAATCCTAAAAATGCTTCTCTGAGCCTGGTTTGAGAGGGGATTGGGTTTTTGAAAATGCGAAAAATGACCATTATCGCTTCAAAATCCCATTTTCCTCTGAATCAGGATCAGGGAAGCATTTTCAAGACTCGATAAAAACCTCGGCAAAACCATGATAGAGCGTTGCAACGCCTATGCTAGAGCCATGCTAAGGGTCTCCACTAATTCGTCTCGATGTCGAGATGCGGCGAGACGGAATATCTTTTTATGATTGAAGAATTTTGACATGGTGTCACTTCATAAAATGTAGCTCTCATCTAGCTCGACATTTTTGCAAATGACACCATGTCAAAATTTCTCAACCATAAAAAGATATTCCGTCTCGACGTCGAGACGAATTAGCGGAGGCCCTAAAACGAACTTTTTGCAACGAAGTCGAAACGCCATGCTAGAGCGTTGTAACCGTTTTGACTTCATTGCAACGAGTTCGCTCTAACATGGGCGTTGCAACGGAAAAGCAATTTCTAGCATAGTCTTGTGGAGACCCTAATGCTCGCAATCGATTCCCTACATAAAATTACCCCCATATAGGTCATTTTTAGAAAAATATATTTTCGGGTTCCAAAAATAAAAAAAATCCACTTTTTTGGCCACACTATATTAATAAATTTATGCTTACATTGAAGAATATTTGTTATTTTTTGGTTAAAAACCACCATATCATTTTTTATTATCAGGAGGCAAAAGTTTGCTGTATTATTCGAGGGCACTTTCCTCAAGCGATTTCTCGATGACGAAAAAAGCTTGGGATATAATTTTTTATTATAGTTGTCCCTTCGCTGTAGATTGAGTCCTGCTAAAAAATTTTAAATCGCTCATGTTTTCGCTTCAAAAAATATTTTTTCAAAAAAAAGTCCAAAAATAGAGGAAAAATGGTCATTTTCAAACATTTTTAAAAAAAATCTCTTTTCTGAAGCGAGAAAAATGGTTTTGAAGCAAAAGTGTTCCCGAACTTTCCCCTGATATTTTCTGTTTTCCGTGTATTTAGCTAATTTTTTTATCTACCCTGGCTAATACTTTTCACATCTTGACGCAAATTTTTATCAAAGTCATGTTTTTCATTTTCCACTTTATTGAATCGCGAATTATATGACCACGCTTTTGGCACACCACAACACTCCTTGCTTGTTTTCTAGCCAGTTTAGTTCAACATACACACCATACGCATATTGATTGTGTGTGTCTCGGTAGGTCGAATAACACTACTCGGCTGTCAGCACTTGCGCTCTTTGAATGAATAACATTTGCTTTGGGGATAGGATTATGCATTGTGACATAAAATTTTCCCATTTTACACTAAAAATGGCAAAAAATTTTTATTTAAGAAGTCTAAGTCATCATTTTCTGCATTTTCAGCTTAAAAATATCCATATTTCAAAAAAACTTCGCTTCTGCATCGCTGATTATTGCTTTAACGCAAGGAAATATTAACAAAAATTTTCATCGAACTCGTCGCGGCGACAAAAACAAGTTTGAACAAAATTTTCGACCCCCAATCTGAACTAAAATCAAGAAACTGAAGACAAAGGTAATTTTGTAAAGTCCCCCATTTCCGCTGCACTGAACTATTGTCTTAAGCATGAGTAATTATCGTATGAGTAATTCCATTTCGTTTTAATTTTCTTACGCCTTTTTTCATTTCTCTGATAATTTTTTCTCGTTGCATAATAACTTTTCAAAAACAAATTACGGAAAGTTCTTTTTTTCTATCTGTGTGCCACGCTATATGCATTTTGCTTCACTCAACTGTGACGTCTTTCCTTCGTTCTTCAAAAGAACGAAAACCGTTTTAATTTTTCGTCTCACACTCATTCTTCAATTATTTATTCATTTAATTGTTTCCCCATTTCTTTTTCAATAAAGTTTTATAGCAGTATTTTTTCTATATATTGTGTACACGATGGTATAAAAACTTGAAAAATTGTTCGTAACAAACTTATAGTTTGGCAATTTTGTTGATATTATGAAAATTCGTGAAAATGAAGCATTTTTTGTTTTTACAGCAACTTCTTTTACAACTTCTGAACCGTTACCGTTATCGAGATAATTGCGTGTAAACTTGCGATTTTTTATTATAACGAAAACATGCACATCTATTTCATTTTCTCTGATTCAATAAAAGTTGTTTATTGAAACGATTGGTCAAACATTACAAAATTCAAAACTTTTTCTGTTTTATCGATTTTTTGTGAAAAAATATGACATTGTTTCAAGTTTTTTTAAATAACTTTTTTCAGGGATGTTATTTCTTTAGGCTGCTTACTATTTGAGCAGTACGACAAACAGTACAATTGTTGTATACTAATTCTCGTACTGTTTAACACGGAAATACTCTTTCAAATTTCCAGTATATTCTGTTATTTTAAGCCATTCTGGGCAACATGAGATGATAGATTTACGAGGTTGTTTCTGCAAAAAATGACTTTCAGGCCTCAAATACGAAGTTCGTCGGAAAATGATTATAAAATAAATAAAAAATTGAAGGAAATTTAACAACTTCGTAATTTTTGCTGAATAACTTCGTTAATTTTGCGAAAATTTGTTAATTTTTTAACGAAATTAATGGAACAATCTGGTTTTCGAATCCCAAATACGAAGCTGGTACCTAATTTTTGATCCGTTACGACGATGTTAGGGAGGTTGACACTCCCATTGGGAGGCATGTCTTCAGCATCTTAGCATAAAGAATAAGGTTTTATTCTTTATTTCAAGGCCTTATTTTACCTCGTCCTGCTAGTATGATCTTTATCCTTTATAAGAAGCTTTGCGAATTCTGCACAAGTTCATAAGCTTAATCACTTCCTCCTTTACTTCGAATATGTGTGCTTTTCCACGTAATGAGTTCTAGGATTTTTAAGAACTCTGCTCTTTTATTCGAATAGTAATATACTGCTTTCCAGTGGCGGATCCAGGGAAAAGGGGCATACTCCCACTCCAAACCGAAATTTTCTTTAAAACAATGATTTGCCAAAATTCGACAGAAAAATGAGGTTTTTATCTAGTATCAGGGCCGTAACTAGGGGAAGGCAGGTGCCCCCCAAACCGAAATTTCTTAAGAAAATGTACAGGGGGAGGCAAAAGTCCTGGCCTAGGCGGACAAAAGTTCTGACCCAGGCGGCAAAAGTCCTGACATTGTCAAAAACGCTGAAAAGGTGTTTTCTCGTCCAGAATTGTTGAGAAAATACGTTTTTGAAATGTCAAGACTTTTGCCCCTTGGGTCAGAACTTTTGTCCGCCTAGGTCAGGGCTTTTTGCCGCCTATGCCAGGACTTTTTCCTCCCCCTGTAAATTCTAAGGAAAAAATGTAAAATTTCTTAAGAAATATGAGGTTTTTGAATTTGGTGCCGCCCCTAAACCTGAATACTTGCTACAAACCTGCCTAGTATTCCCCCAAATGAAATCCTAGAACCGCCACTGTTGCTTTCATAAGGAGTTAAAACAAACTTTTCGAGAAAACCGAGCTTTGGGTGTCACAAAAATTTTGTAAGAATACTCATTTTGATAATGAATTTTATCGTTTTCGAGTAAGACTCGTTTTAAATCTCCTTTAGTAAAGTTGTAGAGCTTGATTTCTTCTACAATTTTCTTAAAGGTTACTCTTGATGAAAATCGCACGAAAAAGTAATAACCCTTGAAAAATTTTGTGACACGTTTTGTGACATAAAGCTCTGTTTTCTTAAAAAAGGTGTTTTAACAAAAAAGTTGGTCTTTGCAACTGCTCGGTTCTAGAAAATTTGTCTTTCAATGAATGGAATAGGTTCGAATCCCACACTGTTCACAACAAGAGCGTTTGATCCACTTTTTTAGAGTATCGATTTTTTTTCATATTTCCGATAGCGCGTAGAATGACCTTGTGTCGCCTGTTTGTATTTCTTTTTTTTATTATGATTCCTCACATGTGAGCTGTTCTGTCTGTCTTGTCTAGTTCCTTATGTGCATATGGGAAAAATGATATTACACTAGTCTACTTAACCAATCAATAATTCTCGAGTTACAATTTTTCTTGTTTGATTTTCGACACTGAGCATTTGTAAATGACATGATTGATTTTTTTACTAGGATAAATAACCCAATATTAAACTCAGAGAACACATGGCAAAAGATAATATTCAGCTATTAAAAAGTCATGTCTATTCTATGTATACAAGGGTGTCAGAATTAAACGTTTTTGGGATCCCCCTCAAAAAATGCCTAAGAAAGCCAGTAGACTCCACTGAGATCTTCTGACTCCATTTTTTTTCTTTTCTGAATCCATTTTTCCTCAAAAATGGATTCAGAAGAGAAAATGGAGTCAGAAGATCTTAGTCTACTGTATTTCTAAGTATTTGTTGAGGGGTTCCCAAAAACTTTTAATTCCGACGCCCTTATATGTGAGAAAAAGGATAAATCTTTGCATTTGAGCCATATTTTTTTAATATTTTTTGAATGTTAAACTAGACTTTTTTATAATCACTAGATAGTGTGCATGCTTTGCGCGCGGGCCCTGAAAGAGGAGAAACCCTTAAGGGTACTCTTAAAGGGGTAACATTTATGGACAAGAAAAATTTTTTCTAAAAAGATCGTTTTAGGGGTAAAATAATGCGAGAAATCTATTGCGTGCATCGACGAAGTGTGAAAATGCTTCCCTGCTCAGGGAAAAATTATGCTTTTGAAGCGGAAATTGTCATTTCTCGCATTTTCAAAAACCCAATTTTTCCCTGAATCAGGATCAAGGAAGCGTTTTCACACTTTGGCGATGCGCGCAATCGATTTCTCGCACGATTTTACTCCTAAAAATGATCTTTTTAGAAAACATTTTTCTTGGATTAGTCCATAAATGTCACCCCCTTAAAGGAATAGGTTACTTGAAAAAAAGTTACCATTTTGTTGATATTATGAAAATTCATGAAAAATTCCGACGCATCACTACTAGCCATCTAGTGCCCAATTTTTTTATAAGTGTACCTCGAGATCTCGACAACGGTAAAAAAAACTTTTAGCATTAACAAAAATTATATACCCCTTTTTTAGAGGTATATAATTTTTGGTAATTTTAAATCATCCACATTCAAAAACTAGGCCGACTATAACTTCTATGCAACAATCAGCTGATTCTCAGACATGTAAATCTGCCTCTCCCACGATTGTTGCGATTTTCCGTATTGATCGAGGGAAAATAAATTTATTCGAATGTGTAAAGGAAGAACAACGGGCCAGACAAGCGCGCAGCGGCAACAGCAGGCCGCCGCCAGCGATGACAACGTCTTTACTAAGTGCGTGCGGCGGCGAAATAGAAGAAGACTAGAGACGAGAATGCACCTCATCATCGATTCGTTAAGTGTGTTGGGGCGCCGAAAACTATGTCGCGACGCGAACTATAAGTGCGAAACTAGCTAGTCTGTGGTTATGGAGATAAAATCCGGAATTTTTGGTTTTTTTACGCAAAGTTTTTATGTGCGGCATACTCTTCTCTATTTTCGACTGACTGGAGATGTCGCAAATTTTTTTAGTGCTTTAGCTTTTTTGCAGTTTTTGATAATTGATTTTTTTTTTAAATTAAATCTTTCCCAGACTAAAGTCTGTTTTTCTAGAAATCCCGAATTCAGGATTTTTAGCGGATTATTAGACTCCATTACGAAGGCGTAGGTTCAAAGCAAAAATGGCCTCAGCTGCTCGGACTAGTAGCATTTTGAAAATTCAAAATCTGAAAATCCTGAACTCAGGATTTCTAGAAAAACAACCTTTATAAACTACAAATCTTGAACCCGGGATTTCCAGAAAAACAGACTTTAATCTTTTTCCATCTTCATTTGATGTTCTTATAAAAAATAAGTTTTTTTCTTATAACATCTTTTGTTTACAACATAAAAATCAATACATTTGTTACAAAAAACTTCGTTATCAATTTTAAGTTGTAACATTGTTCTGCATAAGTTTATACACATAATCTACACTCAACCTTCCTAGTATAAGAACATCTTTTTTTCTATTCATCAATCGTAGTTTCTGATCAATAACACAGACTGGCACCATTGCGTCCAGTTGAGGTCAATAAAACACGTTCAGTTCTCTTGAGATGACAGACCAAAATGATGGAAACGAACGATTGAACCTATAAAACCTGGAAGAAATAATAATTTGGAATTAAGGTTTAATTTTTAAGGTTTTACATGGTTCCGATATTTTTCGTGAATTTTTCATTTGTCGTGAGTTTTACTTGCATTTTTTCCGCATAATCCGATTAAAGGGGGTGCACACCTAGTACGCTTTTCGAAAATTTTTTCTCTAAATTGGCTGATTTTTGATACTCGGAGTTTTCGGGCACGAGAAATCGATTGGCGCAAGTCCCGATTTCCGAAAAAATTTTCATGACCCCCTATTGAGGTACCCCATGCTAAAAAAATTAATTTTTTCGTAGGGGGTCACGAAAAATTTTTCGGAACCCGGGACTTGCGCCAATCGATTTCATGTGCCCGAAAACCCCCGAGTACCAAAAATCAGGCAATTTGGAGAAATTTTTTTTGAGAAACGTACTGGGCGTGCAACCCCCTTTAAAAGAAAAAACTTCACAAAATCGTTCTTTTTTGTAGGTAATTTAAATATTTCTATACGGGTTTACAATTTATTCTTCTTTT
>JAQGBS010003900.1:0-10929 GCA_034698545.1 Acrobeloides obliquus
ACTCAAATAAATATACTCAGATAAATATTTTATCTCCTCAAATAAATAAAATATCTCCTCAAATAAATAGGTTCCATGTCAAAAAGCCTAAAGCTAAGCCTATGACTAGTCCTAGTCCTAAGGCTAAGCCTAAGCCTATGGCTAATCCTAAGACTAAGCCTAAGTCCAAGGCTAAGCCTAAAGCTAAGCCTATGGATAAGCCAAGTTTAAGCTTATGGCTAAGCCAATGACTAAGCCTAAGACAAGGCTAAGCTTAAAGCTAAGGCTAAGCCTAGGCTTATGGCTAGTCCTATGGCTAAGCCTAAGGCTAAGCCGAAATTTAAGCCTATGGCTAAGCCTATGACGAGCCTAAAGCTAAGCCTAAGCCTAAGTTTAAGCCTATGGCTAAGCCTAAGCCCAAGGTTAATCTCAAAGCTAAGCCTAAGCTTATGGCTAAGCCTATGGCAAAAGCCTAAAGCTAAGCCTATGGCTAGTCCTAAGTCTAAGCCTAAGCCCAAGGCTAAGCCTAAAGCTAAGCCTAAGCCCAAGGCTAAGCTCAAAGCTAAGCCAGAGCTAAGCCTAAATCTATGGCTAAACTTAAGTCTAAGCCTAAGGCTAAGCCTAAATATACTCAGATAAATATTTTATCTACTCAAATAAACAATATATCTACACAAATAATAATATTCCTAAATCTCGGACAAGGCCTAAGCCTCGGGCTGAAGAGTCGGGTCTAAGCCTAATCCTAATACCAGGCCTAAGACTCAGGCCTAATCCAAAATCTAAGCCTAAGTCTGATCTAAGGCTTAGCATAAGACTAAGTCTAAGCATAGTGCTAAGCCTTAGCCTAAGTTTAAATCAGATCTAATCCTAAGTCCAGTGCCTAACCCTAAGCATCGGGCTCATAAGCTAAGACTCGGTTCAAGCCTAAGCCTCGGGTCTAAGGCCTAAGTCGGCGCATAATCATAGAGCCTATACTTTGACCTAGTTCTAAGCAACAAACCTTTTAAGTCTTGATCCTAAGACTAAGCATAAGAATAAACTTAAGCTTAAAGCTAAGTCAAAGCTTATGACTCGGACATAAGCCTAGGGCCTAAAACTAAGAATAAGCTACGATCCTAAGCCTAATCCTAAGTCTCGGACCTAGGGCTCGGTCCTAATCCTAAGCATCAGGCCTAAGACTCAAGCTAAGCCACAGGCCAAACATAAGAATCGGGCATAAGACTGAACATCGCTCCTAAGGCTAATCCTAAGCCTCGGGACTAATCCTTGGGCTTAAGTCTAAAGAATAAGCCAATACTAAGCCTAATCCTCGGGTCTAAGTAACAAACGTAAAACTCGGTCTAAGCCCCAGACTAACTCCCTCTCCTTTCAAGCTAATCCTAAACCTCGGGCCTAAATCTAAGCATTGAGCATAAACCAGTGGCGTAGCCAGAAATTTTTTTGGTACCCCTGGTATCCCCCCCCCCTGTGGCTACGCCACTGGCCTAAGCATAAGCAAAAGACTAATCCTAAGTCTCGGGCCTATGGCTAAGAAAAACTTAAGCCTCATGCCTAAGGCCAGCCTAATCATGGGCCTTAGCCTAAGCATAGAATTCGGACGAATAAGCCTAAATCATAAGTTTAAGTCAGAACTAAGCCTAATCCTCGGGCATCAGACTAAACTTAAGCCTTGGATCTAATCCTAAGATAGGGTCTAAGAATATGGGCCAGACTCGGCCTAAAGTCTCGATTCTTATCAAGGCTTAAGTTGAGTTTTGTCCATATGCCTTAGGCTAATCCTAAACATCCGGACTAAGTCTATGCATTGAGATAAACTTAAGCCTATATAATAGATAAGCTTAAGTATAAGACTAAGCCTTAATTCAAAATCTAAGCGTCCGGTCTAAGCCATAGTGTAAGACTAAGCCTAAATCTCTTGCCTAAGATAAGCTTAAGCCTCGGGCCTAAGCATCGTACAAAACCTTAGATTAAAACTAAGACTCGGGCATAAGTTTAATACTAACCCTAGAAACTAAGCCTCGAGATGAGCCTAAGTCTCGAACCAAACCCTAAGCTTAATAATAAGCATCGTGCTCATCCTAAGTCAAGCCTCGGTCCAAACCTAAAAAGAGCTTAAGCCTAAGACTCGTACTATGCCTTAGGCTAAGTCTAGCGCTTAAGCATAGGGCCTAAGTCTCGACCTAATCATAAGTAACGGGTCTAAGATTACGCCTTGGCTTTAATCTTAGGTCTTTAGACTTTGGTCCTAAGCATAAGCTTAAACCTAAGCTTAAGACTAAGCCTAAGCTAAAGCCTATGACTCGGGCCTAAGTCTAAGCATTGGGCCTAAGTATAAGCTTATTTAAGACTAAGATAAGCTTATTTAAAACTAAGCTTAAGTCTTGGGCTTAAGCCTAAGTCTCGGGCTTATGCCTAAGACAACGTTTAAGCCTAAGCCACAGCCTACAAATAAGCCTAACCCTTGGGCCTTAGCCTAAACATAAGACTAGGGAGAAGCCTAGAAGCTTATGCTTAAGCTAAGTTTAAGCCTAATCCTAAAGCTTAAGCTAAAGCTAAGCCTAAACTTAAGACTCACGCCTAAGCCTCGGACCTAATCCTAAGACTCAGTACTAAGCATAGTGCTAAGCCTAAGACTCAACAAGCCTAAAGTCTCAGGATAAGATAATCTTAAGCCTCTGACTTAATCCTAAGCCTTGGATCTAAGACTCGTGCCTAAGCTAAGTCTATGGCCAAGATTAAGACTATGCTTAAGCCTAAGCCTTCGTTCTAAGTCTAAGCGTAAGCTTAAGACTAAGTCCAAGCCAAAGCCTATGATATAAGCCTAAGCCTCGGGCCTAAGACTAAGCTTAAGTCTCGGGCCTAAATCTAAGAAATCATCTTAAGCCTAGTTACAAAATTTCTTGTATTTGGTCAAGTTTTTAAATTTCAAATTTTGATCCTAAAAAATTCGAATTTTCAAAAACTTGCTCAAATAGCATTCAATTTTGTATCCAGGGGAATTCGACATGCAGAATACAAATCCGATAGAATTTTTTGATTTTGATCACTGTATGTTACCCCTATGAGGGGTATACCCAGAAATTTATGTAAACTCCAAAAAAATACTTTTTTGCTCAAATTTTGTTGGAAATTGTTTATACTCACAATAATTGACTATAGATGTAAAAAAATCCCATAAGAATAGTTTTTTTCCTCACCAATGTCAAATATTTAAAATAGTCAAACTTTGAAATTTTATAGGTTCTATATCTCAAAAATATTTAATCTTTTTTATGGGACCTCAAAAATTGATTCTCCGCTTTCACATCTATAGTTCTGGCAAAAAACGCATTATAAGATTAGATATGAATTTTTTATTTATGGAAAAATGTACCCTCCCTCTTTTTAAGGAAAAGCAAAGCATATCCAGTCATCTATAATGTTTAAACCAAACTCATTCACTTTTTCATAGGGTTAAAACATATTTTTGTATGAAAATATTTTAGATGATGAAAAATAATTAATGGTAAAAAATTTTTAGTAACAAAAAATTTTTTGTATTGAAAAATATTTTAGGATTGAAAAAATTACTGGTAACAAAAAATATTTTTGTTGGTGAAAAAATATTGTGGACAGAGAAAATATTTTTGGTGATGCAAAAAATACCGGTGCAAAAAAAATATTTTTGGTGATGAAAAAATGGGATCCTATTTTAAAGACTTAAAAACAATTTTTTCATACTTTTTACATTTTTCTTGAGTAAAAACAGCTCAAATTATGGTTATAGATAAGCCGGATTTCAATATCAATAACAATACTCAGTATTACTATATTCAATACCAAGTATCTGGAGCCGAGCACTCCGCGCTCGCAATTTCTCCGAGAGTGATCCCAAGCGACGTTTTTTAAATACAGGGGCCGAGCACGTCCGGCTCTCGATGAATCTCCGAGGGTGACTTCGAGCGGTTCAATATAAAAATATTAAAAAATAAGAATTGAATTTTACATAGGGAGTATTTTACGTATACTTCGAATTTAAGTGCACCAAAAACTATTTTTTCTTGTGCTTAAAATTCAAAAATTCCTTAGGATCGTGTTCCCCGTGAACGAAATCCCCCGAGTACAAAAATCAACCAATTTGGAGAACTTTTTGAAAATTATATTTTTTATTATAAGTAAAAATGTAAGATACAGTAAAAGAAGAAAGCAATCTCAAAACGTATCAATTTTTATTTTTCAATATACCCCCTTCCCCATGTACAGTAGCAAAAAAAGTGGGCCACTTGTCAAAACTCATATCTTATCGTCAAGAATAGCTTTTTCGATGCAATTTTTTCGAACATCTATGAAAATTCTTCTGATTTAATTAATTTTATCTTAAGATTGTATGTTTTCATTGTAATACACAATCTATTTGAACATTGAAACCCAATTTGGATTTTACATAGCATTGTTATAAATTCTTGTTTTTGAAGTTTTTCTTGATATATAGAAAAAATATCATTTATTTAGGAAAACAAAAATTTTTTATAAAAAAATAAAATTGCACAAAAACAGCATTTTTTATGAGTGTCTTTGGGTTTCATTGTTCAAATGTGTGTATTATAACGAAACATGCAATCTTGATATAAAATTAATTAAAGAATCTCCATAAATGATTACCCTTTCTGAAAAAATCGAATCGAAAAAGCTATTCTTGACACTAACAAGGAACATCACGGAACTGTCATATTCCAAATTTTTTCAAATCCGGCTAACTTTGTAGAGCATACTCATTTGCCATTTAAAAGTGATCGGATTTTTACTTTACAAACTCTTGGCTTTGAGATATGAGGCTCGAAAGATTCAAAATTTTATACGAATTATACATAAGCACTTTGTTGTACCAACCGTATTGTAATAATAAGATTAAAATTCAACAAAACAACCCCATATTGTTATTTAAAAAATTACAACAAATGCAAAAAAAATTTTGCATGTGCAAAAACAAATAGGCACCGACCGGATCATACCATCGACCATATATGACTAAAGCACTAGTACTGAGCCATAAACACATAGAATTCATTGTACAAAAAAGTGCTTATGTATAATCCGTATAACATTTTGAAACTTTCGAGCCTTACAACTCAGAGCCAAGGGTTTGTAAGGTAAAAATTCGAACACATTTTAAATCGCAAGTGGATATGCTCTACAAAGTTAGACGGGTTTAAAAATTTTTGAATATGTCAGTTCCGTGACGTCTCTTGTAAGATATTAGTTTTGACAAGTGGCCCACTTTTTTCTGCTACTGTTTGTAAAAAATTTTTTGTCTCCGATTTCGATGATTTTGGTCTCAATTCTCTTTTCTCATCGTTCCTAACAACTTTTGCTAAGCACTGATGGTTTAAATCAAGCGTTTGAACAGACATTACACGTTTAATGTAGTAGTATAGAGTCTGTTTCCAGCCACAATCCTAAAAAAGTTCCTCGACCTCTGTAAATATCGATTCCATCTGATCTGGCAAGTTAAGCAACTTGGACCCGCAGGTTCGATCCCATTAGGAACCAATTCTTTTTTGCAATGTCTAAAAATAGATAAAAAATTTTATCTAGACGTAATTTTATGCGGGGAATCGATTGCGCGCATTCCCGAAGCGTAAAAACGCTTCCCTGATTCAGGGACGAGGTGGGTATATTAAAGCGAAAATGAACTAAAATTTGAATTTTCACTAGGAAACCGGCTGTCTAGGGGTTTTCCTATGCGAAGAATCGATTGCGCTCATTTTCAAGGCATGAAAAATTTTACCCGACTCTGATTCAGGGTCGGGGTAGGTATATTGAAGCGAAAATTAACTAAAATTCAAATTTTCACCGAAAAATCAACATTTTTTCATGCTATTGAAGTCTGTATCTGCATTTTATTTTTTATGCGAAAAATATTTTTTTTATCGTTTTTGGATTTTCTAATGCTCCATGTTTCCAGCCACAATCGTAAAAAAGTTCCCCGACCTTGTGTAGATGCAATCCGGTCCGATCTGACAAGTTAAGCAACGTTGGTGACGCTGGTTCGATTCTCATTCGAGACAACAAGTCTTTGTATGTCTCCAAATTTCTCGAAAATCACTTTCTAGGGGTATTTTTCATTTTTCCATTATATTTAATTATTCTAATTAAAAAAATAAAAATTTTTAGTATCTTCAATATTGGTACAGCACTATAAGTCACTTTTGCTATATAGAAAACATTTCTAACATGATTTCAAAAAAATTCGAGAAAATTTTTTTCAACCTCATTTCTTCTACTAACGTTTAAAAGTGGCTCAAAAATCGAAATTTCTCGGATATTTTCACGCTAGAAATGTTTTCCATATTAAAATACAATTGCCAGATAGAAATTTTGGCCAAAAGAAATTATCTTGGGTGTTTTAAAAAGGTTAGAAAATTCAAAAAATACACGTAAAATTGATGGTATTGAGCTTCAAACAAGGTTTTGAATTTATTGCTTATCGAATTTTGAATCAAAATGACTTTTAAAAACTTTTCCATGCATTAATTTCACTTTATAATTTCAACTTGGAGCGCGCTCGCTTTAAAGGAGGGGTCTTAAGTAGGGTCGAGTAGAAAAAATTTTTAAAGGTACAGCGTCAGAATGGGCTCATTAAGGCATGACTATGCTTTTATGGTCAGAAACCCCTATTTATCCGAGAAACTTCGATTTTTGACCCATTTTTACACATGGGAGTAGAAATAAGTCGAGAAAAAATTTTTTTTCTTGGATTTTTTTGAAACTATGCTAGAAATGTTCTCCATAGTGAAATACATCTGCCGGAAAGAAATTTTGGCTAAAAAAAATTATCCTGGGTGTTTTAGAGAGGTTAGAAAATTCAAAAAATACACGTAAAATCGATGATATTGAGCTTCGGACAAGGTTTTAAATTTTTTAAGACGCGAGTTTTGAATAAAATGACTTTAAAAAACTTTCCCATGCATTAATCTCACTTTATAAATTCAACTTGAAGCGCACTCAAATTGTTTAAGGTAACCTTTGAACACTCAAGAAAGTGTTATTTATCTTCTCAAGAATGTGTTATTTATGTTGCCTTGATACGCAATTTTAAATGTGAAGATGAGGTCTAGGAAAAAGTTGACTTTACAATTCGTGTTTCTCAGCTAAAAAATAGGGGTTTCTGACCATAAAAGCATAGTCATGCCTTAATGAGCCCATTCTGACGCTGTACCTTTAAGAATTCCCTTTCTAGGGGTAATTTTAGCTGAAAAATTCAAAAAACATACTCAAAAAATCCAAAAAAAAATTTCCTTGACCATGTTTGGGCAAAAAACATGGGTTTTGAGGTCAAAAAATGCGCAAAACACGGTCAGGGAAATTTTTGTGAATTTTTTAGCCAAAATTACCCCTATAAAGGTCATTTTTTAAAAATTTTCTACTCAACCCTACTTTGGACCTCCCCCCCCCCCTTTAAGGCAAACTTTGAACACTCAAGAAAGTGCCTCTCTTAAAAACTTTGGACAGCCCTAAAACCATGAAAATGAAGTTTCCATTTGAAAAGGATGAGTGATTCGTAATCAGAAATTTTTGTACAATTTTTTACGATTAAAATCTTGGAAATAATTTTCCAACCCCTAAACTCAATCTCTTTGGTCCTCCTCTTATGTTTGAATTTTGAGATGGTTAATTCGACAAACTTCAAAACCAATTTCCAAAAAATGATAAATCCGTTTTTTAAGCAATGGCTTATTTTCATTATCGTCACTGATAGTATTAAAAATCATTTTGAAAGGCAGGCCCGGGACCATATTACCAGAGTACGAGGATAATATACAAAATTTAGTGTGTCAAAAAAATTAGGTTTTTTCAGAGATCATGCTGTATTTTTTCTATCCAAAAAACATACTATTATGTCTTTATAAAAAAATTTTCTCGTATTCTTATCTTTCCACAATGTTCAAGATCAAGGCTCTAGCATTGGGAGTCGCTTGGGAGTCCCACTCGGAGTCACAACTCCTCGAGCGTAGAGCGTCCGGTTCCATGTACTTTGGGTTAAAATGCAATTTTGCATGATATAAAAGAATCCTTATATTTTCTGTTTCTTAAGTCGTATGACCTTTATCAATCACTCGCTGAATAGATGGAAGGATAAGGTTCATTTTTTATATATACACCATGACCTTTTTGGGTTAGTTTGGCGTAAACTTGCATTCTGCTAAAAATACACCCCCAAAATACACTCATGGATTTGCTTGGTTTGAACCAAGTAGTGATCGATCCTGTCCCGATCCCATCCCGTCCCGAAATTTTTGAGCGAAACTCGATCCCGTCCCGGATCCCGACCTTCCCAGACTCAATCCCGTCCCGAGTCGGGATAAAAAACACACCCCTAAAAATACCCCTCCCCCTAAATTTTTATACCGCTAAAATGGATTTTTAGGGGTATAAAAAATGGGTTAAGTTTTTTTAAATATCCTGCAATGCAGAAAAAATCACGCGCTGACAGGAGCGTGATTTTTTTTAACAATTTTTGAAAAAATTGAAAAAATCATCTTGGTCCCCCTTTATGCTTTTTTCAAAAGTTTTCGAAAAAAATTGAAGGGGAATCAAGGTAAATTTTTTTAAATCCCGTCCCGAAAATCCCGGGAATCGATCCCGTCCCGGATCCCGAAAATCCAGCCATAGCCCATTCCAAAAAATTCCGTCCCGGCCAATAGGTCAATCCTGAACTCGGGATTGAATGCTAGAGCCAAGTGGGGATCCAATAAAATTCTTAGCTTAGAATAAAATAGAACATCGATTTTCTTATTCTAAATCAAATCTGTGAAAAGTGGCGACATCCCATTATGACCAATCGCTATCAACTTGGGGCTCAAACCCCTCAAAAATACAGTGCTCTCTCGATATAGTGACACTCACAGGGGGAGGGTGTCAATATATCGAATTCGAAGGGGGTGTC
This sequence comes from Acrobeloides obliquus, assembly GCA_034698545.1. Lineage (NCBI taxonomy): Eukaryota > Metazoa > Nematoda > Chromadorea > Rhabditida > Cephalobidae > Acrobeloides > Acrobeloides obliquus. Next base: position 8,909 of record JAQGBS010003900.1, read on the forward strand.
ACTATATCGAGGAAGCACTATAGTGTAATTTGAAAGGATCCTTATACACTAAACTCTCGTTACTGTACCTTAAAAGAGGGCCCGCTTATCGAATTTTTCAGGGGCCCCCTAAAATTAAAAATTTTCAAAAAAAATTAGGAGGTTGCCCCCTAAAAATTGAAAAATATGCGAATTTCAAAAAGGTTTCCAAACCGGCTAATTTTTTGTACTCGGGGATTGTCGGCTATGGGGAACACGATGGCGATATTATTTTTTAACAAAAATCTTTGTAAAAATTAAAAAATTAGGGGGTTATCCCCTAAAAATTCAAATCAAATTTTTCATGAAATTCGCATATTTTTCAATTTTTAGAGAGTAATTCTCTAATTTTTTACGAAAAACTTTTTAATTTTAAAACAATTTTTTGAATCAATCGATTAAATGCAATTCTAAAAAAATATGGGTGTTATCGAGATTTTTAGGGTGGTCTACTTATCTAGTTTTTTAGGGAGGTGTCACCAGAGTGTCCACATTGTCTTATTTATAAGATTTCGTCTTATTTTTTGAACTTTTTCTTATTTTATCTTATTTTCTTATTTTTCATCGAAAATCTTATTTTTGATCATCTTGGACAAAGTTGATTTTTTTGTAGCAATAAATCATCGCTCATGGTGATGAAACAAGGTTTCTACATCAGCTTTCAACAAATTATCATAATAGTAATGTATAAAGATGAATAACTTGAATTTATTTAAATAAAATTTGATAATTAGCCCCGTTCATAGCTCAATCATCAAACTATGAACAAACTAACAAATTGAGCTGATTAAAAAAATGAAAAATTAACATATCGGAGTTGATTTGAAAAGACTAGTGCATCAAGTTCAACAAAGGCTCGAGCGCCGATGGTTTCGGCTGCGTAGCTGGCGCCCGGTAAACTGAGTCAATTCTAAGCTGAGTCAATTTTATGAAGGAGAGATTTAAATTTTTTTAAATTCAACTTTCAAGGAAAATTGTCTAAAATCGATTTTTTTTAATGGAATTTTTTTAGAATTTTTTCACTTGAAATTTTGACTCAGTTTTGACTCGGTTTTGACTCAGTTTAGAATTGAGTCAGTTAATTTTGACTCAGTTTACCGGGCGCCGCATAGCTTACATCTTTTTCACACAATCAAGAGATAAATAATTTCTTTTGCTTTTTTGATATGTTTTTTTCTTTTTTAAAATATTTTCAAATAAATACCTAAATTATATGAGAAACCATCTCGTCTTATTTTTTGCCTTATTTTTTTAAGTCCGATCTTATTTTTGAAGAAAATTTGTCTTATTTTCGAAAATTCCGTGTGGACACCCTGGATGTTACTGTATCGAATTTTAGGGGGTGTCACTATATCGAGGAAGCACTGTAAATGTTTATACCAAAAATGGGCTAGCTCTATCTCTTGTTCCCCATCGATTTAAGGCGGTCAATTTCTAGGATAAAAACATACGCTGAACATGATGACGCTAAAATAAAATTCCAAAAAAACATTAAGTTTTATATTTTTATTATAAATATACAGTGGGGTCCAAAAGTCTTTAAACAAGGACATAATTTTTATAAAATAACTTCTAATTTTTTTTAAATTAAGTTTTCATGGAAAAAAATCAAAGGAAAAGTTAGATTATCTGTTTTATGAAAACTTAATTATAAAACTTAGGGGTTGTTTTATAAAAATTATGTCAGTGTTCAAAGGCTTTTTGACAACACTGTATATGAGATTCAACAGTAAACAGTGACTTATTCAAAATAGAAGGCTCGAGTTAGAGGACCCTGCACTTATTGAAAAAATTGTAAGGAAAATAGATTTTTTGCTGCACAAAATTCAAAAGCAGATGGAGACCTTCATTGTTCAGAGCCCTTTATAAATTATTCTAACTGTATCACTGAAATTAAATATAAAAATATTTCAACTTAAAAAATCTATTTAATAAAGAAAGGAATGTTATGGTGATTAGAAATTTAGAATGAGACCATTTTTATATTAGACTAAATGTTTACT
>JAQGBS010003901.1:0-10929 GCA_034698545.1 Acrobeloides obliquus
AATACGAATTCGTATATATGTTTTGGACGTATTTGCCGTCAAAATACGAATTGGTCCATTAATTTTTCCCCCGATACAACGAATTAGGGGGGGGGGGTACAGTACCCCCTCCCCCTTGCCCATGTATGTTTATAATTCATGAAAAAAGATGATAAAATAAAACTTATTTTTGGGCCACTCTGTATTGTAATTTTTAAAATATGAGTATATTATGTATGATTTCTGTTCTATTGTTAAATTTGTGACATTATAGAATTTTAACATTATAGGGCGGAAACCAAAAATAAAAATGGTGGAAAAGCAACGTCGTGTAGAAAGTTGATCAAGTAAACACGACTAGAGTTTAGTTTTAACATTTTCTACTAAAACGTCTAAGATTTGAATTATGTATAATTCAATGGTATTTTAAGACTATAGAACACTCAAGTGACACCTAGTTCAATATCGGTACCAAAAATAGATAAAAAAGGCAGACTATTTGTAAAATAACATTAAAAAATGCCGGACAAAATTTAATAATAAACTACAAAGGAATCAGGGTGGGGAAAAATTACCTGACACCCCTATCGAACGGATTTCTCATGAATTTTGCTTGTTCTGAAGCAACTTTCTCAGGGTGGGGGTAATTTTAAACGAGAAATCGATTGAGCGCATTTTCGAAGCATAAAAAATCTGCCTGACCCTGATTCAGGTGATTTTCGCTTTAATACACCTATTTTTCCTGATTATCGGTCAAAAAAAGTTATTTTTGACCTTTTCGAAAACTCATGGAAAATCAGTTCGATATATTGTTTTGCCCCACCCTGTATGTCAATGACCACTTTATACAGGGTGCTATAGTTCTTGTACACCTTGAAATTTTATATTTACAAAAATTTCGAAAACATCATTGAACTGGAATTATAATAAAAATTATCTTTGCGCTTTTTAAACATTCAATATAAGTATTTCATGAGGTTTTAACAATTTTTTTGTAGCAAAAATGGCAAAATTTCATCCTTCAATTGTGCTCGAAGGTTATGAAAATGGATATGGAGAGATGGATTTTATCATGCCGGAGGAGTCGTCAGCTCATACGCCTGAACTGGATGCGCTGGATTATGCGGTTTGGAGCATTTTGGAAGCAGCAGTCTGTTTGAAGCCTTGAAGAAGGCACTTCAAAAAGTATGGAAAGAACTCAACAATGAAACTTTACGTGCCATCATAGATAACTTTCCAAAAAAACTTCAAGCCTGCAAGAATTCACAATGAGGCTATTTCGAGCAAGATGTTAAAAATTTAGTTGTTTTTATGCTATACTTTCTTAAAATATACGCTTTTGTTTGTTTTTGTTATGCTTTACGAGTTATTTTGAATAAAATAAACGAGGTCCGCACTTTTGGCGCACCCTGTATTATAATTCCAGTTCAATGATGTTTTCGAAATTTGTGTAAATATACAATTTCAATGTGTACAAGAACTTTAGACGCACCTTGTAATTAACTTGGGAATAAATAGTTTCTGCACGATTGTGTCTAATTTCTGTTCTCATAAAAAGTTATCAAATAAACACAAAAGATTCTTGTTTAATAAAAGCATAGCAACAATTTTCGTAGCCAATGTTTAAAAGTCGTAGCCACGATTAAAAATTGTATATAAATATTCACGCAACTAGTTGGTAAATAACAGTCAAATTAATTATATTCCAAAAACATTGAAAAATTATTTTCGGCTAAAGATGGTGGAAAAGAAACGTCGTGTAGCAATTATTGGAGCTGGTGCAAGTGGTTTGCCTTCATTGAGGTAAGACATATCTTTAAGAGTGAAAGAGGGAAGGCAAATTTTTCAAAAATATTGCTCCAAGGCCAAAATTTTATTGTCTCCACAAGGCAAAAAGGAGTAAAATGAACAATTGCAATTTTTAGCGATGAGGACAGTGGCGTAGCCAATGGAGTGGGACAAGTGTCTCCTCTAATGGGCCAAAATTTGTTTAAAAATCCCTGCACATAAAGGTTCCCTTTATGTTTTTGGAGAAAATCGGCTTTTTTGGGTAAGTGCCCCTAGCCGATCCTTCTGTCTATGCCACTAGGGGAGAGTTCAAATTTTTTGGAACGATGAGTTCAATTTTTTGGAGGGAGTGGTGTTAGTTGTTGCAAGCTAAAATGAGACCCTCTTGGTAAAATTTGACTTCTCACACCGACTCAAACATTGTTTAAGACAAGCTCTCCAATATGGAGTTGAACCAGTTCTTTTCGAAGCCTCAGATTGGGTTGGTGGATTGTGGCGATACAAACCATATGATACAGAAGGTAACATTTTCCTATTTCCATGAGCTCGTCATAACTATCGTTTTAGAATCGTCTGTCATGAAAACAACAGTCATAAATACATCGAAAGAAATGTCTGCTTATAGTGATTTTCCACCACCAGCTGAATTTGCCAATTATATGCACAACACACAAATGCTAAAATATTTGGAGCTTTATGCAAAACAATTTGATATGCTCAAATATATTAAGTTCAATCATCGTATCGTGAATGTTGAGCGTGCTAAAAGTTATAAAGTGGATGGAAAATGGATTGTTACTTATACAGATGAGTAAGTCTCGCAGACAAGTCCAAAAATATTGGGTTGTTCGGAAAGTATCTCATCTATCTTTATCCTACTAAATCTCGATCCAGAAATCCGTTTTTGGCAAAAAAATTTTTAGTATTAGGCAAGTGTGTATACTGAATTCGAAGCAATCAGATTTTTTAAGGATAAGCCATGTTTTTGTGTCGATATCCAGACTTTTTCAATAAATTGGGCTTTCAAAGATTTGATCTTTTAAAAAAATGTTTATATTTGGCTATAGAAGTCGATTGTTTACGAAATTTTCGACCTTTGGAGAACTTTTGAAATTTCGAATTTTTTACCCCTTAAGGTAAAAAATTCGAATTTTCAAAAAGTTCTCTAAATTGTCCGATTTTTTGTACTCGGGGGTTTTTCGGCATGATGAATTCAAATCTGAAAGGATTTTTTGATTTGACAACTGGAAAGTATCCCTACGAAGGGCATACCCCAAAAGGTCTGCACGGCGGGGCAAAACGTGGAAAATTTGACGAAATCGATATTGTTTTAAAAATCACTTTTGTGGCATTTTGATGTCGGAAATCGAGTTTTTTCGAAAAAGCGGTGCATTAAATTATTTGTTAAGCTCTCAGGATTATTTTTGGTCGGAAAATTTGTTTCTTCACTTTTTTCACATTTTGGCCCGCCGTGGTCTGCTTTTGGAAGCCATTTGACTATAATTCTTAGGGATAAAAAAAGAACGGCAGGTTATTGTTTAGCGCATAAAAAAACCATAGGAAGATCGCTACTGGTTACAGGAGCAACTTCCGAAAAATTGCGGGGAGGGTGCATTTCTGCACCTTTGCCCATGTATGGTAGTCATATAAAATCTAAAACTTTTAGCAAAGGTCAAAAGCAGCAAGAAGATTTTGATGGTGTTGTTTTAGCAACTGGTCATCATGCAAAACCTTATTATCCAGAAAAGTGGCATGGACAGGATTCTTTCAAAGGGAAGATTATTCATTCCCATGATTATAAAAGCTGTCAAGGTTACGACGATAAAATTGTTGTGGTAGTGGGCATTGGAAATTCTGGAGGTGATGTGGCGGTCGAGCTTGCAAAAATTTGCAAACAGGTATTGTATGCTATAGACATTGATTTCACTCCCTATGGCCAAATTCTATTATGGTACTTTGCAGTGCCGTAGCTGGGAGGAGGAGAACCCGGGGTGGTTCCCCCCATTCTGGCTGAAGGCCGAAAAAAATCATAAGAGTCCCCCTTATGTTTTTGCCCAAAATTTCCTCCTTCTCATTTTGAAGTCTGTTTATGCCACTGGCACTTTGGAGGGTAAAGATTCAAAAAAGAGCAAGAGGCGATTAATAAATGGCTTTAGCCCAATTTAGAAGGGATTAAAATAAACCAACGCCATTTTAGGTCTATCTATCAACTCGTCGAGGAGCATGGATAGTCCACCGCATTTCTGAATATGGTGAGCCTACAGATTTGGTTATATCTAGTCGATTTCGCACACTTCAAAACAAACTTCTCCCTTTAAGCGTCAAAAACTGGATTGCCGAAAAAATAATTCAACGTAAATTTGACCATGCAAAATATGGATTAAAACCCAAACATGGTTTATTTGGGTAAGAAGATACATGTTTTCTCAAATTTTTTATTTTTATAGCCAACATCCAACCGTAAATGACGATCTTCCCAATCGTATTGCCAATGGAACAGTTTTAATAGTACCCAATATAAAGGCATTTACAGAAAATGGTGTGATTTTTGAAGATGGTACAAGGATTGAGAATGTTGATGAGGTATAATTTTAACGCTTGTATTTTCTCAAACAGAACCGAGGGCCTCCACTAATTGCGTTGAGAAATTTTAGAAGCACTAATTGCAATTAGTGCTCTTCGCGACGCGTCGAGACATTTTTTTAAATGAGAATAATTTCCGGGTCAATGAATTTTCCATCCACAAAAGTTGACCCTCACAAAGTAGAAGAGTCGAGACACAATAGATGCAATTAGTGCTTGTCGCAACGAATTAATGGAGGCCCTGATACCATGAGCATTTTCTATGCCCCTAAAAATGATCCAACAGGGTCAAAAATGTGGCGAACTATGGCGCTCTTATCACACCTAGTTTGTATTATTAAAATTTAGGTGATTTTATCAACCGGATACTCTTTTGATTTCCCTCTTCTCGAAGATGGAACTTTAGTGCCAGTAAAGGACAATGAAGTTTCGTTGTATAAATACGTTTTCCCACCAGATTTGGGTGATCATAACACTCTTGGGATTATTGGTCTAGTCCAGGTACTGATTGAATTTGGGGTAGAGCACATAAAACCGATCAAATCGTTCACTTTCGGTTTTTCAAACATACGATTTCGGTTTTCCAGCTCTAATTTGGGGTATATATTAGTGATGCGAGAGATTTTATTTTCATTTTCCTGTAAAATGAGTGAGAGTCCGAAAAAGCTCTATCATCTAAGCAAAGTTTTCTTGATCGACGCGGGTCTCGAACCAGTGACCTTTGGCATACGGTTCCAGTACTTTAACACTAATCTACATGGTCAATATCGAAGAATGCTAAATCCATTTATAACTTACTCTTTTTTAGCCTCTCGGCTCTATAATGACAGCTGCTGAAATGCAAGCTCGTTTGTTTTTCGATGCCTTCGCTGGAAATACCAAACTTCCGTCTAAAAGTGAAATGCTAGCTGAAATCAAGGCAAAAAAGGATTATCTAGCAAATCGATATGTCCAATCAAGGCGGCATACTATTCAGGTATACACGGAAATTTATTTTAAAAATGATATTGAAACAATTGAAAGGCTTTTTTGAAAAAATCTCAAAATTCGCATGGTTTTTGGATAACTTATATATCTTCAATTTTAGATTGACATAGTTGAATATTTGGATGAACTGGCTTTGCTGATGGGAGCTTATCCTCATCTTAAAGACTACATTTTCTCAGACCCAGTTTTGGCTTATCATATACTCTTCGGCCCTGGTACTGCCTATAAATACCGTCTCAATGGTCCACATCCATGGGATGGCGCTCGAGATGCCATTTTAACAACACAATATCGGGTTGACAAGGGATTGAATCCAATTAAGAAAGAGTATGACTTCATTAAAGAAAAGAAGGGTGGCATAGATTTTAATCCAATAAGTTTTATCCATTTATTAGTTATTGGCTTTATTTTACTTACACTTACTGTTATGTTTTATTGAAATTTGTATATTTAGCGCATCCCCTCCGGGGATGCGTATGTTTGTTTTGTTTTTGGGGGTTCCTAAGTCCATTTGTAAGATTTTTACTCGTTATAGTCAGAATTTTTTTTAATATTTTTTATTTTCGCTAGTGAATTTTTTTCAAGCTAAGAGCATTACAATGATGGGCCACTTGAAGGCTTTACTACTAAAGAACATTAAAAAACTAAAAAACGAATAAGCAAATTTTGATGGCTTCTGTTTTTCCTCGACAAATTTCTCAAAAACTGCACCTTTAATTTGTTTAATTTTCACTTTAATAGTAGTAGAAACGTGCTCTAAAGAAAATGACATGCCGCTTTTTCGAGGAAAAATCATTTTTTCAAAAAAATCGAACAAAACAAACATCTTGTTTTCTTAAACTGTTTTGAAAAGACCTATGTTTATAAATGTTGTTTTTTTTGTTTTGACAATTATTTATAAACATAGGTCGGCAAAGGAGGAGTCTCCCCCTGACCTACGCACTCATGGACTCAAAATTGAGGGAGGACCACCTCATGGATCCCGCCGAACATATGAGGTGGTCCATAAAAATTGGATGTCAGAAGACTATCTCAAGCTAAAAAAAAGGTCCATTTAAAAAAAATCTTAGCTGAATTTTTAATGAGGTGGTGGGGGGACCACTTCATCGGGGTCCCTTCCCTCCCCACCTTGTCGATCTATGTTTATAAATGTTGTTTTGTAAGTAGCTTGTAATTTGTGAGCAAAATGAGCAAACAGATTTATAAAAATATCGAAAATCCTTTTTCATTTAACATTTTATGCTTTTTTTGTAACATTTTGTTCGTTGTAACATCGGGTACTTTTTTGTAATATTTACTTTTTTTTAGGCCCTAGGCTTAGGCCTTAAAACATAGATCTTAGACTTAGGCCTTAAGCTTTAGGCTTAAAAATGTTACAAAAAAGTAAAAAATGTTACAACAAAAAATACCGTCTTAAAAATATATAGTTTTGTACCCAACAACTTTATAGTTAACTTACAAATAAATGGTTTCTGCTAGTTCGTGTCCAATTTCTGACAAGTTGATCAAATAAACTACACAACTAGACTCTTGTTTTTTATTGCTCATCACAATTTTCATAGTTTGCTGGTTCAAATATCGATTAGAAATTGCAATGTACAAATTTAAGTGACTAGTTGATCAACTATAATCGAAAGATACTAAAAATATTCAATATTCTATTTTCAGCTAAAAAATGGTGGAAAAGAAACGTGTAGCAATTATTGGAGCTGGTGCAAGTGGTTTGCCTTCATTGAGGTAATAGTTAATTTTACAGGGTGTCCCAAAAAAGTAGAATTTTGAAATTTTTTGGGGTCAATTTTTCGACAAAATTTTTTTTCTAAAAATGTCATTTTAGGAGTAAAAATAGCTGAAAAACACGAATCCAACGTTCAAAAATTTTTTTGACCCATAAAACCCCTTAAAATGCCCAAAAACATGTTTTTAAGACTTTAAAAAATTTCAAAATTCTACTTTTTTTGGGACACCCTGTAATATTTAAAGGTGGGCAAAAATTAAGAAATTTACCTAACAAACGCCAAAATTGTTCATTCTCTAAGCCAAAAAAAAGTAAAAAAGAACATTTGCAATTTTTTAGTTAGTATACATGGTTTTTGACATTCATTTTTAATCGATTTTGAAGGATCGGTTTTGACTTTCGGATTTGAACAATCGGTTTTGGTTTTGACTGTTCGGTCTTCAAGCGTTCGATTTCGACTTTTTTCGGTTTCTGTTTTTAGAAACTCTAGTTGTCGGTACTTCTGTAACTCACTTTTCAAATCTCTCAAAATAGGATAAGTAAAAAAGTGCACTTTTGTGGTTTTTTACTTGAATTGGGGGCCGAAATTTTTTTGAAAAAATTTACTGATCGAGATATTGATTGGTGAAGGCTGAATTGGTGACGGATGCCTGTAAAGAATGACGTGACAGTTGTCCTATTGCCGTAATTTTATCTGGGAAATCAATTGCGTGCATTTCCGAAGCGCGAAAATACTTTCCTGATCCTTTTTTGCTTCAGAAACCTAATTTTTTCCTTGAATTAGGGTCAGGAAAGCATTTCTAGGGTTTGAGAATGTGCAAAATCAATAAAATTACCCCCTAAAGGGGTCATTGTAGGAAAAAAATTTCGAGTTATGTAAAAAACACAAAAAGTGCACTTTTTTACTCTCCCCATCTAATAACTATTTAATTAATAATTTTAAGGCATGCTCTTCTATATGGAGTTGAACCAGTTCTTTTCGAAGCATCAGATTGGGTTGGTGGATTGTGGCGATACAAACCATATGATACAGAAGGTAAAATTTTCCTATTTCCATGAGCTCGTCATAACTATCGTTTTAGAATCGTCTGTAATGAAAACAACAGTCATAAATACATCGAAAGAAATGTCGGCTTATAGCGATTTTCCACCACCAGCTGAATTTGCCAACTTTATGCACAACACACAAATGCTAAAATATTTGGAACTTTATGCAAAACAATTTGATATGCTCAAATATATTAAGTTCAATCATCGTATCGTGAATGTTGAGCGTGCTAAAAGTTATAACGAGAATGGAAAATGGATTGTTACTTATTCTAATGAGTAAGGGTTTAAAGGACCGCTGTAGTATTTGAATTTATTGTACAATAGATTTTTTGTTGTGTTGTACAACAGAATGATTCTGTTATAATCTGTTGTGTTAATACAACAGAAAAAACTGTTAGCACAACAAAATATTCTGACGTACAACATAACAGATTCAAACACTGGACCGCTATCGTGGAATTTCCATATGAAAACTTTATTTAAAATTTTTAGCCAAGGTCAAAAGCAGCAAGAAGAATTTGATGGTGTTGTTTTAGCAACTGGTCATCATGCAAAACCTTACTACCCAGAAAAGTGGCATGGGCAGGATTCTTTCAAAGGAAAGATTATTCATTCTCATGATTATAAAAGCGGTAAAGGCTATGACGATAAAGTTGTTGTGGTAGTTGGAATTGGAAATTCTGGAGGTGATATTGCAGTCGAGCTTGCCAAAATTTGCAAACAGGTATATCATGTGTTTTATTAGTAGTGATACGTAGAAAACAGAAAAGTCGAATTCGAAATCTCGAGTTTTAAATTTAGTGGAAACGATATGGGGATCGATATTTAGAAATCGAAATTTTATAGAAAAGTGCCATTTTTAGCTGAAAATTCTGACAATTTTTGGTGCAAAAAATGGTGATTTTGATGAAAAAATTTAAAATTTTGAACATTTTTAGTGAAATTTTGATAAATTTTGGTCATTTTTTGGTTGGAAAATCATAATGAGATCTTTAGGATTTTTGAAAAATTGTCCTAACACTCTGGGGCAATAAGCAACGTCTTTTTAGGTTTATCTATCAACTCGACGAGGTGCATGGATAGTACACCGTATTTTCGACTATGGTGAACCAATTGATATGGCTCTATCTAGTAGAATTCAAACCCTTCAAAACGAACTTTTACCTTTGAGTGTAAAAAACTGGATCGCCGAAAAATTGCTTCAAAAGAAATTTGATCATGCAAAATATGGATTAAAACCCAAACATGGTTTTTATGGGTAAGAAGTGAGATGTTTGCTAAAATTTATACTTTTTTAGTCAACACCCAACCGTAAACGACGATCTTCCCAATCGTATTGCCAATGGAACAGTTTTAATAGTACCCAATATAAAGGCATTTACAGAAAATGGTGTGATTTTTGAAGATGGTACAAGAATCGAGAATGTTGATGAGGTTACATTTTTATAAGGGGTCTTTCTTGGATATAAAAAAAATTTCACTCGTATGCGTGGCGGAGTGGCGAGCCAAGCTTAAGGGATTGAAACTCTATATTTGAATGCAGACGCTTGCCATTCACCATGGAAGATGAGTTTTTCTTTCCGGAAAAATGCCCTGTATAAAAAATATTTTAAATTTAGGTGATCTTGTCAACTGGGTATTCTTTCGATTTTCCTCTTCTTGAAGGTGGAACTTTAGTGCCAGTAAAGGACAATGAAGTCTCTTTGTATAAATACGTTTTTCCACCAGACTTGAGTGATCATAACACTCTTGGGATTATTGGTTTAATCCAGGTACTATTTAAATTTATGCCAAGTTTACAGTCCTTATCGGGGGTACATGTACCTCCTCCCAAGGCCAAAAAAGCTAAAAAATAAATTCAAAAGGTTCTCTTCATAGGTACACAAGTAGGAGGGGACACTTTCCCCCAAGTACGACATGTTTTTCACCTTTTTTTGGTTGCCAAACATAAAAATGTCGTATTTTTGGTAAAAAACATGTAAATTTTGGTAAAAACATGTCGTCTTGGGCCAAAATACGACATATTTTCGCAATTTTGCTCTCAATACGACGACATGGGGGGAACAATCCCCCTTGTGCATCTATGGTCCCTTTGTTTTTGACCTCTTTAGGATCTTGTACTTCCCCATGAAAAAATTCTGAATACGACTCTGCAAATTTACTTTTATTTAGCCTCTCGGGTCGATAATGACAGCTGCTGAAATGCAAGCTCGTTTGTTTTTCGATACCTTTGCTGGAAATACCAAACTTCCGTCTAAAAGTGAAATGCTAGCTGAAATCAAGGCAAAGAAGGATTATCTAGCAAATCGATATGTCCATTCAAGGCGGCATACTATTCAGGTATATTCATATTTCATATATATTTTTTACCCCCCCCCCCCCCTCCCTATTATCAAAAAATGCACTAGCGTTATCAACTTTTTGTGGAGAGGGTTGATCCCCCCCCCCTCCTCTACATGATAACGCAATGAGTGAGATCAAAAAAATTTTTCGACAAAAAATTTATATCAAACTCATATATAGTCTATCAGAATACGTGTTTCATTTTTAAAACTTTAAAATGCAAATTTTAAAAATTCCTTGTCCCATACCCACCGAAAAGGTTGGTAGTGGGAAGATGTCTTGCATGTGTGAGGAATAACAGTGCATTATTACAAAATTCGCATAAACTGATTTTTTTGACACCTTGTTCATTTTCAATTTTAGATTGATATAGTTCCATACTTAGATGAACTGGCTTTGTTGATGGGAGCTTATCCTCATCTTAAAGACTACATTTTCTCAGACCCAGTCTTGGCTTATCA
>JAQGBS010003902.1:0-10928 GCA_034698545.1 Acrobeloides obliquus
GAAGATAACGAAATTCCCGGACGCCGTTCACGCTCCCCCGTGAAACGCTCGATTAGCAACCACTTTGGAGAAACAAGAAATGTTTTCTATGAGCAAGAGCTGACTCGACGAGAACAAGAAATTGTCGAGCTACGGAATATTATTCGCTTATCAGAAATGAAAATACGAGATATCGAGCAAGCCGTATTGACTAAAGATATTCAATATTTGCAAATTATTGAAGCGTTGAAAGAAGAAATTCGTGTGCTTGAAGGTGTTTTTGTAAAAAAAATTGGAGCTTCTACACAATAGGAGGGGGGAGGCACCCAAAATTTTTTCTGGAAATGACCTTCTCTTGGGGCAAAAACATGCGGGGAATCTGAATTTAACATTTTTGAAGCGAAACAACGCTTCCCTGATTCAGGGAAAGCTTGTGTATTGAAGCGAAAAGTCTCAAAAATGCGATTTTTTCGACTTTTTGCTTCAATACACAAACCTTCCTTGAATCAGTAAAGCTTTTTTTCGCTTCGAAAATTTCAAATTCAGATTCCCCGCATGTTTTTACGCCTAGATTGGTCATTTCCAGAAAAATTTTTTGAAACATTGTTCACGTGGGTGGCCCCCCCCCCTTCCTAGAAGCTCCCAAAAATTTATAACTAATTTTAGGACGACTAGTGCTCCAAAATTCGGAGACCAATATAGAATACCTTAGAAACATTTTTATTCAATTTTTGCATTCTCAGAATCCAACTGGTCGCAAACATATTCTCCGAGCAATTGGTGCAGTTTTGAAGCTGACACAGGTTGAGATGAAGAAAGTCGAAGCATGGAATTTTTGAGTGCTATGCATAATTTTGTCATAATTGCAACAAAAAAACTTTCAAATATTTAACCGGAAATCTTCAAATAGAAATCAACTTTTTAAGATTTTTTTCAACATGTCAAGAAAACAGAAAAAGAAGAATACTTCTTTAAAAATGATTTCCATTTGAAACTTCGGTACTATTCGGGCTGAGGGACCGCGCCAAAATTTTGAAATAGTCTGTGTATTGAAACGAAAACCTGAATTTGAATTCCTGGAGAAATTTTTGAAAAATTCCACCGCCAATCGATAGAGATCATCGAAAAACGGTAGTATCTAAATTTTCTTGAAAACAAATTCTTCATTTTTGAGGAAATTTAGTTCAAAGTTATAAATGAAAAAAAAGATCGAATTTGCATAATTGACCGAAATTCAACCAAATTTCCTCACAAACGAAGAATATGTTTTTCACAAAAATTGGGGGTACTACAGGGCTCGAAAAGGTGCTAGCACCCATCACCCATGAGTGTTAGCACCCATGGATACTGGCACCCAAAAGCACCCACCAATGGGTGCTAGGTGCCTTTTCGATGCGCTCTACCGATTGGCGGTGAAATTTTTCAAAAATTTTTCCTTCGGGTATTCAAATTCAGGTTTTCGTTTCAATATATAGACCATTTCACGCTTCGCAATATAAAAAATACCTCTATAAGGGGTATCTAAAAAAATTTAGGTGCGGTCCCTCTACCCGTATAGTACCGAAACTTCTGGCTCAATGGTCATGTCCCGAAAGCTTTTCAATTTTCTGTGATATTTATATATAGAGTTGTGTTTAAGACGTCAAAATCTTTGTATTATGCGAATTTTGGACACTGTGAATTGTAGATAATCAAAAAGATTTTGACATCAAAAGTCAGTTTGAGCTCGGAGCGGCCCAAATCACTCGGGATCGTGTTTTTTCGACTGCGAATTACCCATAGAACTCCAAATTCAAAAACGCCAAAAAAGCTGAAAATCGTGAATTAGATTCGCGAATCTAAGGGATGTCGGCGTAAGGAAGGGATATTGGGGGGATGTCCGCGTAAGGAAAGAACGGTAAGAATTGAACGTAAGGATAAGGGACGACCTAGTGCTCACTCACCTCTTCTCCCTCTTCGAGCGCAGTCGAAAAAGTTTGAGTTCAGGGTCGCCGCAAACTTTGACTGATTGTTTAGCTTCAATTTTATATTTAAAATAAAAATATTTTTATCTAACATTGGCATATATTTATTTACGATATTTTTAGAATTTCTCAAAAACATACAAAAGTTTCAAAAATCAAACGACCTTCGGAACACAGTAACACAAACGGGCCTAAGACTTTTTTTGAACCGAATCAGCAAAAGGTCTTTTCACTAAGTTTTTACTCTTTGATAAGTTCGACAGAAAGTCAGAAAAAAATTATTTTTTAAAGTTACACTTTTTAGCTTAAAAAAATATATAAATTTCTTTGTCCGACTTTCTGTCGAACTTATCAAAGAGCAAAAACTTAGTGAAAAAGCCTTTTGCTGATGACCCCAAAAAACGCCTTAATCCCGTTTGTGTTCCGAATATAGAACACAATGTTTATGAATACAGAAAAACAAATTGTTAGTCAGGATTTATACTTTCATCGCGACAGTGCATTTTATGTCGCGCGACACGTCGCGACTTGGCGTTTATAGTCTATCCCGCGACAGTGCTTTTTGTGTTGCGCGACAGACTTGTCGTGTGAGCGACTTGTCGCGCGATAGAACTTGGTTTAAAAAAACATTTCTCCATCAACAGACCTCGGTGGTGCAGTGACAAAGCAGTGGTCACAACGTCGCGCGTCCGAATCTGCTTCGAGCTAAATTTTTTGTCACTCGGCCTTGTGTCACGACGTCGCGTGGTCAGCACTTGCGATGTTGCAGGCTGTCGCGCGACTCGCAAGACAGCAACTATAAACGACATTGGAAAAATTGTTTACTATAAACGTAATTGCTCTGCGACGCGACGGAAGTATAAATCCTGCCTTATAGAACTCAATGTTTACGAATATATCAGACAAATTGTGTTTCAGTGTTCCAACTAGGCACACAATATGTGGCAATAGGAACGAATGCACCGCAAATTTTTTGAGGATCGATCGCACAGTTTTTTGTTTTTGAAATAATTCAAAATTGACGTGGCAAATTCCGATGATTTTGACGTCATTTTAAAGCTGGCAATCGTAGCAATCCAACGACGCCAAGATCATGGCATATCTATTTATGGTTGCTGAGATATTTATGAAAATGTGAAAAATGTCGATTTTTTAGAATTTTTGTGCGGAAATCGACATTTTCCCAAATATCTCAGCAACCATAAAGAGATATGCCAGGATCTTGGCGTCGTTGGATTGCTACGATTGCCAGCTTTACAATGACACCAAAATCATCGGAATTCGCCACGTCAATTTTGAATTATTTCAAAAATAAAAAACTGTGCGCTCGATCCTCAAAAAAGTGTGCGGTGCATTCGTTCCTATTGCCCAATATGTATACTGAACACTATAGATCAATTATTGAAATGTGCAAAATCGGGCTGAGCGTTTTGCAGGGTTTTTGAAACCCTGCAGCTAAGATGAAACCCCGTAACTTTTTATTGCGAGGTAACGAGATCTCAGCTACGGGGTTTCAAAAATCCTCAAAACGCTCAGCTCTATTCTTAACCCAATTTGGACCCCAGGCCAGGATCGTCGCAGCATTTCAATCAATCAACAATGATAGAGACCTCATTCATCGAATAATATCCGAATCGTTTGAATAAATGCATTGAAATGAATGGTGGTCATGTAGAGGCGTAAAAGCTTTTATTTTTTTCCATTTTTCCACAACCAAAATATAAAGCTTCCAATCCTGATAGATTTTATGTACAAGGGGGAGGGGCAAAAGTCCTGGCGTAAGCGGCGGTATATCCTCGCCTAAGGGGCAAAAAGTCCTCGGCAAGGGGGCAAAAGTCTTGACATTAAAAAAAAGTGTTTTCTCGATTTTTCTGGACGAGAAAACACTTTTTCAGCGTTTTTGACAATGTCAAGACTTTTGCCCCCTTGGCGAGGACTTTTTGCCCCATATATTTGCTCCCTATGTGCAAAATCTTTGTCTCCTCACCCCATGGCATCTTATTTTTTACTTTAAAATATTTATACAATAAAAAGAAAATTTCTTGTTTGTAATTGCGCAGAAAAGGGCAGAGAAATTTCATGAATTTTCGCGATTTTTGTCATGAAAGTTTGATAAATGTTTTTGGATTTTCTCAGCGATTTTTCCAGTTTATTTTTGCTCAAATTGTAGTGCCTTATGACGATAGATCATTTTGTTTTCTGTGCTTCTAATTCGAATCCAATCTTCGTGCCTTCATTTGGTACAGTTCCTCAGCTAAAACAACATACACCTTTAGAGGGATCATTTCAAGAAATGCCGAATATGTCTCGAAAAGGATTAAAGCGGCACATAGTATTTTTTGTTGAAACTTTTCAATTTTAAAAAGGCTTCATTTATAGGATGAAGACGAAGATCCGTATTCACCTCGTTCGAAAAAGCCATATGAAGAGAAAATGAGTAGTTACCTTAGTCAATTGGATATTTCTGGCGAAAGTTCTTTTCACGATGGTCCACAAATCGAAGAAGTTGAAAATTGGTAAGTTAGATTTCCTCTCTCCCCTCTCTTCTGCTTTCCCCCTTCTCCTTCCCTCCTGCTTTCCACCTTATTTCCCAGTGGCGCTGCTAGAGGGCTATAGCCCCTCCGAAATCCAAAAATGAAAAAATTCTCTCTTGGTCCTCCCTTCCTTATGATTTTGTCCAATATTTTTGAAGATTAAAAAATCCTAATGGTCTCTCATTATTATTTTGCACCAAAATTTTCAATTTTTTCACTAAAATATGCCATTTTTTCATTAAAAAAATGCCAAAATTTTCCATTTTTTCTACAAAAATTATAAATTTATAAGCATTTTCAGCTTAAAAACAAACTTTAAAAAAAATTTTGCTGGTTTTTTGCTTTTAGTAAGAATTTTTAACAAAGAAATTTGCCGCGCGGAGCGTAGCAACCAAAGAAAGTTGCTAAAAATTTTACACTTCAGTCCCCTCCGAAATTTTTTTCTGAATACGCCCCTGCTTCCCCTATGCTTTTCATCTTTTCCTCCCTTCTTTTTTCCCTTCTTCTTTTGGCTCTGGTGCAGTTTGCGCGCCCAATAGACGGTTTACGCGTCCAAAGAACATTTACGCTTCTAATCAAAAGTTTACGTGTTCAATCCAAATTTTTATGAGTAATATCAATTTTGAAGTGTCCAATCACGTTTTTATGGCTTAGGCTTTAGTCTTAGGCTTAAGCCTAAAGCCTAAGACTAAAACCTAAGCCATAAAAACGTGGTTGGACACTTCAAAATTGATATTGTTCATAAAATTTTGGATTGGACGCGTAAATTTTGATTGGATGCGTAAACTTTTGATTGGACGCGTAAATGTTCATTGGATGCGTAAACCGTCTATTGGACGCGCAAACTGCACCAGAGCTCTTCTTTATTCCTTCTCATCCCCCTCCCTCTAGAGTAGGAAAACCGATAAAAATCATTCGGTTTCGTTCTTTTTTATGATCTTCGGCTTCAGTTTTTTAAATCGGTTTTCCAACCCTTTAGTTTCAATTGGTTTTTTAAAACAATTTTTTGCGATTTTTTCTTTGAAATTCGCCGTTTTTAAGCTGAAAATGCTCAGAAAAAGGCATTTTTGGTGAAGAATGTTGCTTTTTGATTTAAAAAATGAAATTCTGGACATTTTAAGAGATAATTTGATCATTTTTAATGAAAAATAATTTATCGGTTTTTTTCAACTTTTTTGGTTTTTTAACCTTCGGTTGTGTTTTTCTTTTAGTGTTTGTTTTTAAAACATGCAGTTTCGGTTTTCCCACTCTATTTAATACCCCGAACATAAACAAGACTTTTAAAGGTTTCCTAATGAACAAGAGCCGGCGGACATGTTTGATGAAGGTCCTCTTTCTTATGTCGAAGAGCCTCTAGCTAGCGAAACGAATGATTCAGACACTTCGAATGCGCCTACAGAAATACGTTTAACAGAAGAATTAAAGAACTTTATTGATAGCTGTAAAAAAGAGAATCATCTTATCAAGTCGTATGTTTTTCAGAAGACATTACATTACAGAATTTTTAAAACTTATTCTACAAGTGCCGTAGTTCCGATGGGTCCTCCCTGAAATGTTTGGAAGCTAAAAAAATTCCTTATGTTTTTTCGGCCGAAAATTTCATAAGGGTCTCCATATGATTTTCGGTCGGGGAAGTCCATTAAAAAACTTAGGATACCTCATGTGTTAACTTGTTTTTAAAAGTCACTTTTAGAAAGGTTAAAACAGGAAATGAAGTCATTTTATGGCAGCCGAATGGCATTGACGCATTCTTGGATACTTCAATGCACGGGCGGATCAATGAAATTGAATCAACGGAGGAAGATTCGAATCAAACTGATGACGCAGATTATCATTATGTAACTTTACCAGATGAGGCAAGTTTTGGAAGCTCCGAAACTATAACTTCATCACCTCTTACAATCGCTGGAGATTCAAACGAAGCCGCTCACTACCAAGATGAAGAATTTATTGATTTAACAATGTCGAATGAAGGAGATGCTATGGATTTAGGATAATGATTTTTTGGTACTACTAACAAGGAAACATTTTCAGTTGTCAGTACGAAATCTATATTGAAACTTTAGCTCAAAAGATTCGCCATGGTTGACTTTATTTCTGAAATGACTAAGTAGAATCTTTTGTAAATTGTTCGTGTAGTATAGTGGATAGAGCGCTTAGTCGAAGCCATACCTCTCGCTGGTTCGAATCCCACCGGGGGCAAAATTGTTTGCCCATTTGTTTAAAGATTTCACTATACTACACGAACAACGGGTTCTACTTAATGGTTTATGAAAAGAACTCATATATTTTTCAGACTTTTTGATCTGTTTGACCCACTAGGAGTGCTCAATATCAGAAAATTTCATCATTTCAGAAATAAAGTTGACCATGACGAATCTTTTAAGCTAAGTTTCAATATAGGTTGCGTACTTACAACTGAGAATGTTCCCTTGTAAGGATTAGCGAGCCCACTAGATGTGAATTTTTTTCAACAAGATTTTTTAGCTTTTTTCTTTGGAAACGACCGTCTCTAGGGGTAACTTTATGTGGGAAATGGATTGCGCACATTTTCGAACCTTGAAAATGCTTCCCTGTGTCCGATTCAAGATATTGTATTAAAGCGAAAATGGAAAAAATTAGAATTTTTCAATTTTTGCTTCAATGCAATATCCTGAATCGGACAATGGGAAGCATTTTCAAGGTTCAAAAATGTGCGAACTGATTTCCCGCTTACCCCTAAAACGGTCGTTTCCAAAGAAAAAAAGTAAAATTTTTTTAAATTCACGTCTAGTGTACTTGCTAATCCGAAATAGTACCGATTTAGAAAAGACCTACACCAATAACTTTATTTTCGGGTATTAAAGCCAGTTTTAGTTATATATTTTTTATTTGTTATCACACATGAACAAGGAGGTGCAGAAGAACTCCCTTTCGTCGTATTGCAAAAGTTTTATTTATTTTCTTACGAACATTTTGAGACCAAGAACACGAAAAATGCTCGAAAAATAAAAAAAGTTTAAACGTTTTTAAGTTAAAATTGGTCAAAAATCGAATTTTTGACCCCCATAATGATTTTTTCAGGTAAAGTGATGTTTTACAAAGTTGTTCCTCATAAAATTTTGCGTTGAAATGACCTCTTGCTGATAATTTTATAATGCCAAGAAAAAAAGTTATAGCTATTTTACGAAATTTCCGCAGGTTTCCTTCTCCGGTCGATCCGACCCCTTCCTACTATAAAAATCAAAAAATTCCTTTGGATTCGAGTTCTGCATGTCGAAAAACCCCCGAGTACGAAAATTCAGTCGATTTGGAAAACTTTTTGAAAATTGGATTTTTCCCCTCTTGGTCCCCCATGAGGAAAATTTTGAAAAAAATTTTTTTCAAAATCGTATGGCACAAACGTACGCAAACAGTGTTTAAATTACATAAAGGTAATATATATAAGTATAGATAATCGTGTTTTTTTGACAATTTTCCACTGCCCTCATTTTTGGACACGTTTTGGTCTGCTATGCCCACCTTGTGCATGTATGATTGTTATGCGCCTTCATGATTTGTTTGTAAATTTGCAATGTATAAAATAAGTATTAATAAAAGAAAAATATTAGCAAATCATACAAGTTTTGAATATTATGAATTTTAAGTGTATTCTGTTACTAATATGAAGAAAATTTTTTAAACTCATGATCAATGGCGCAGCCAGTCCTGTGATGGCAGGGGTGTAGCCAGAAAAAATTTCGGATGGGCTGAAGTGTAAAAAATACTTACTAAAAGCAGAAAACCAGTAAATTTTTTTGTTGAAAATGCTAAAAAAAATTACGATTTTTGGTAAAAAATGCAAAATATGGGCTTTTTGTGAACAAAATGGCCTATTTTAGTGAAAAGAATTGAAAATTTTTGTGAAAAATAATAGGAGACCATTAGGATTGTATAAATATAATTTTCATAAATTTTGGGTAAAAACATAGGGGGGGGGTCTAAGAGGAAAATTTTTTTCGGATCGGCGGGGCTATAGCCCCGTTAGCCCCCTTGCTACGCTATTTTTGAAATTTTTCAAATCATTCCAAAAACGTTGGAAATTTTTGAGATAGTCAAAAACGGTGAAAAATGCAGTTTTTGCGAAAACACAAGTCAGATAAAGGTGTTTTTTACTAATAAGCTCTGAATCGTAGTTTTCGAGAAAATTGCGTTTGAAATTGTTCATGTATTTCGTTGTAATACACAAACTTTTTTGAATTTTTGTGGAAAAATCGATTTTTAAAATTTTCATAAAATGAACATTGTAGCTATAATTTTTTATAGCTAAATGAGACGAACAAAATCACACCAAAATTATCCAATTTGAATATGATTTTGAGTTATTGAAATGAAAACATGAATCAGAATTTTCGTTTCAATAACCCAAAACAATTTTCAAATTGGATAATTTTAGTGTCATTTTATTCGTCTCATTTAGCTATAAAAAATTATAGCTACAATGTTCATTTTATGAAAATTTAAAACAATCGATTTTAAAATTCAATTTTTCACAAAAAATTTGTGTACATATTTTCTACATTTGAATACACAAATTTGAATTTGTGTATTAAAACGAAAACATGTACATAAATTCAAAATTTCAAACTCAATTTTCTCGAAAACTACAATGATTCAAAACATGCCGTAAAAAACAAAAAATGCTCCATTTTTCATGAACTTTTCGAATAATGTCATACCTCCGTTTAGTCACACCCCTCCTGGGGGGGGGAGTGACTAAACGGAATTTTAGGGAGGGGTGTGACTAAACGAAGGTTTGACTGTATTAACAAAAAATGACAACTTTTTTCCTACTGGACTAGTATCTTTGTTAATTATATGAAAACTAGATTCATTGTTTATTATTCAAATTTGTTGAAAGTTTCAATTCAGTTGACTAAAGTGCAAGATCTCGAAAAGCAAGATCTGAGTAATCGTTCTAAATTGGACGATGAATAGAATCAATCAAAGTAGGGAATGTATAAATTCCCACTTCACCAATCAAGTCCACTCGACATCTCGACAAAATCCTCTTGACGGAAGCACCAAGGGCGATTCTTATTTCCAACTATGAACTATCGAATAGATAAACACTACATTCAAGACGTTTGAAACAATCGTCTGGTCTATTTAGGTACTCATTTATATCCTATCATTTTATTTTGCTCATGCATTTTAGCTGTTGTATACTTCGTTTCCCGGGCGTCATAACAAGTGGGGAGCCCCCGTGCAGTACAAATTGCCATAACTGAAAAAGTTCGACTCCCGTCGGCGTTCAATTGTTTTTAACTTTTTTTTAAAAGAAATTCGCCATTTTTTATAGTTCGACGAGACTTTTAAACTTTATTACAGTCACAAGGATTGTGTAAAATAATGTATAAGACGAACAAAACGACACCAAAATGATCAAATTTGAACATTGTTTTGTGTTATTGAAACGAAAACATGAATCAAGGTTTTCGTTTCAATAACCCAAAACAATGTTCAAATTTGGTAATCTTGGTGTCATTTTGTTCGTCTCGTCGATTTATAAAAAATGCCGACATTCTTTTTAAAAAAGTTAAAAACAATCGGACGCCGGCAGGAGTCGAACTTTTGGTCGTTAGTACGTAAGTGGCATTTTTCACTGCGTCATGCAGCCCCCGGGAAACGAAATATATCTTCAAAATCACAAATTTAGCGAATGTTGTCTCGACGAATAATAAGGCTGATCTTTTATACATTATTTCCTATTTTATTTGCCCAAGAAAACAATTTTATCGAAAATGATCATTTCCCGGGCAATGATATCACGCAGGGGGATTTATTCGGGTATAACGGGGCAGCACCAGCTGAAAGTTCTTTGAATGATATTGAGAGTGAAGATTTGATCGAAAACTTGGACTCAGAAAATACGAGAGAAACCAATTTCATGTCTGACGATTCCACCGATTATGACTGCTCCGTATTTCCTAATCAAACATACTTCCGCCCGCATTTCTTTTCTTGCCACAATGATGGTATAGTCGAAAAAAACTTTTTGTTTGCTACCACGGAACTTTTTATTGAATCAGGCAACGTGTACATTGAAACTAAAAGAAATGTGGACCCTTATATAGTTTTTATGCATCCCTGCGTGGTCGTAGATACGACCTAGTACTAACTAATCTAGTACTAGTACTAACAAATCCCGATTCCCACCATACGACTACGCAGGGATGCATCTATACTAGTACTAACTAACTGTACTAGTACTAACAAACTATACTACTAATTGTTATTTCCCGCCATACGACCACGCAGGGATGCATAAAAAATTATATAAGGACATTTCTTTTCGTTTCAATGTACACGTTGCCTGATTCAATAAAAAGTTCCGTGGTAGACAACAAAATTTTGACTTGATGTTCACTTTGGTTGTTGTTCCCAATTTTAGAAGCACCACCCAAACTCGTCGTTCATGATTCTGCCGTGG
>JAQGBS010003903.1:0-10927 GCA_034698545.1 Acrobeloides obliquus
GATCCGGTCAAGACAGCATTTGAAGGCCAAGATCTCGAAATGAAGTGTATTGCTAATGGAAAACCGGCACCAAGTGTCCGTTTTTACAAAGTAAGGTTCACTTTTTAATCATGCAAATTTGTCACGTATTTTTAGATGACTGACGATAAAGTTGGAATCCAATCGGACTACTACAACGACACTAAGAACGGCTCTTTGATCCTCTATGACGTTCGAGTATCGGATGCTGGCTGGTACTTATGCGAAGCGGAAGGCTTAAGCCATTTTGACAAAGATTCTCGCATTATTCATATTGATGTGATGGGCAAGCCAAAAATTTATCTGACTAAGGAAGAAGTTGCTAAGAGCGGTGAAAATGTCACGCTTCAGTGCCAGCTTCATGGAGATGGTCGTTTCCACGCTCGTTGGATTAAAAATGATGAAATTAAAGCGCAAAGAGTCTTCTCTGCTAGCAACAAAACGCAGTCATTGAATTTGACGCTAACAAACGTTGGTTATGAGGATATGGGCGTTTACCGATGTGAAGTTTCGAACGATGCTGGCACCGTAGCAAATTCGACTCTTCTTTATGTTAACGGTGCGTTTATAGTTGGATTATAGGTGTACAAAAATTGTTATGTAAATTTTTTTTAACGGAATAACGTATGCTGTAGTAGTGATGTTCAAAGTGATAATGATAAAAAAGGGTGTGATAAGGTTGTTCCACAAGCTCGTGGACTTCACTTCTCATCTTCGAAGATGGGAAGTGAAAAGTGAAATCTGCGAATTTTCGGCACAACCTGTTAGCAGCACTATTATTTTAGTGTCTCCTACTATTATCAACAAAGCTCATCGAAATTTTTTTGTTGTACCTCCGACTAACGTTACATTGAGTTGTGGCGCAGTGGCTTATCCGGTTCCTACTTGGAATTGGTACTTTTCCAATGAAACGATGACTAAACTGGATCTTAAGAATTCAACATACATTAAGATCACCGTAACCGAAAATGGCGGATCCAAGTTGAATATCTCGGAGTTCTTGGCTGATCGTTTGGGTAACTACACATGCGAAGCTCGAAATGCGAATGGGAATGACAGTGCAGTCATTTCTTTAGTTAAGAAAGGTATTTTTGCGTGCAATATTATATACAAAATGAACCAAGAAAATCGTACTTTTGCGTTTTTGAAAAAGTAAAAAAATTATTTTCAAAATCACCTATAAGGGCAGGGCTTGGAATGAAAAAATGAAAATCAGAAAAAATGTCAAAAATCAGATTTTTACTAGATTATACTGCCCAAAATTAGAACATTTTTGATAAATCAGACCCATTACGATCCTTGTATAAGGGGTATTTTCATGCGAGAAATCAATTGCGCGCATCGAAAAACCTTGAAAACGCTTTTTCAAAAATTTTCGCCAGAAAACGCAAAAGTATGAATTTTCACCCTTTACATAGTTGTGCTAAACAATTGTTAAGCAAAGATTTATTATGGCGTCAAATTTTACCCTTATTTGGGCAGTTTTAATTGCCCTTCAATTGATGAAACTGCGATTGTTTAGTTCCTCCATCAGTCCCGTCGCTTGAGTGTTCTGTTGGTAAAACCACAGACTCGCTTCTTTGTGTCGACGGCAATGCTTCAAACGGTACGACAGTGGATTCGCCGCGAAGCTATATCGTTTATTACGTCGAAGAGAAGGCGAGTGCATCATCGGCTGATTGTTGCTCGAATGGTACAACGTTGAAGAATTGTTTGGCTGATCGGCAAAATGTTACACATATTGGTACTTTTTGAATATTTTGATGAAAATTTGATATGTTTTTTAGCGGGTCATTTGTGGATTTACAACATGAAGCCAACAACGAAGTATATTTTGCAAGGTAATTTTTTTGTTTTTTTTTTGTATGCTGCGTTCAAGCATATCAAAAAAGTCTAACTTTGCCTGATTTTCAATAAAATTATGTTTATTAAAACGATTGGTCATGAAGCATAAAATTTTGTTGGCCGAGAAGCCTAAAATTTATTGCCTGATTTGATGCTTCATGACCAATCGTTTCAATAAGCACTATTTTTTTGAAAATCAGACAAAGTTAGACTTTTTTTGACATTTTTTCAACATCTGGCACCCCTAGTCCGGACAGACACGTTTTATATGTTGTAGCCGATATTGAATTTAAGCTGATCCTGAATCGGCTAGCCGATTCAAGATTGGCTGAAATTCAATATCGGCTACAACATATAAGAAATTTTAGTTGTGGCCGAAAATGAAGCTGGTGAATCGGAAGTTAGTGAGTGCATTTGGGTTGCAACCGGTAAGTTGTATAATCAACGTCGTAATTTTGGTCTAGACTTGGGGGGGGGGGGGAATTTTCAGTTTTAGGAAGAAGTCTTGGAAAATTTTACTCATGAAATTTAAAATTTTTCCAAGTTTAGGGAAATGTCTCCCTTATAAAAATTTTTCCAGCCTTCGCCGGAATGGGGGAGGAAATTGTTCGACTTCCCCTGGCTACGATTGTCATTTTTTATAACTTGCGCATTCCTATGTCGCCGATTATTTATTTATTATGAAATTTCCTAGTCTCAAAATTTTGTTTGTTTTAGCCTTGTTATAGTATAATTTTTAGCCGCTTCAACATCGACGCCATTATCACTAGTGACAATAATTCTGTACGTCATCGCTGTTGTAGCATTGATCTTACTCATCGATTTGTTATGCTGCTTGGAACGTGGAAAGGGAATGTTTGCTGCTTTGTATCGCCACTCCAACGATCAAACTTTGCCGACAGACTATGTAGAAGAAAGCCAAAGGTTGGTCTTATAATTTTTCGTATCCGTTGATTAAATTCGTATTTTAGTGGCCAAAATCCGATCATTGAGGAACAAGAAGTTGTCTACGAAAGCAACGTGGTGCGTACTGGCTCGAATTCTGCTCTTAAATCGCCCGTGCTTTAATGAAGTTGTTATTATGTCTTTAGTTATTGTTCTATTTAAATATATATATTTTGTCTTTAACTCTTCAGTTCAAGTTATTTACTTATTCTTTGTCTTAAAAGGAGTAACAATCGGAGCCGGTTCTCCGGACGTCAATTTTTGACAAAAATCAATTTTTTAACACTCTAAATGAATTTTTCGGAAAAAATGGTGTCCTACAAAGTTGTTCAGAATTTTAAGAGGAACAACTTTGTAGAACATCACTTTTTCCGTAAAATTCATTTAGGGTGTTAAAAAGTTGATTTTTGTCAAAAATTGACGTCCGGAGAACCGGGTAAGATTGTTACCCCCTTTAAGAGGGGGTATTTTTTACGACCTAATCTCCGGAAAATTTTTTCCTAATTTTCAAAATGACATATCTAGGGGGTAATTTTATGCGGGAGACACGAATCTGACGTTATTTTTATGTAAAAGTCGATATAAAATACCTATAGAAGGGTATTTTTTAAATCAAAAACGAAAATTTAAAAAAATGCAAAATTTTATGGCTCATGGGGGGGGGGAGATTCGAACCAAGGTCAAAATATCGAATTTTACATGAAAATAACGTCAGATTCGTGTTTCCCACATAAAATTACCCCTAGTTATGTCGTTTTACAAAAAATTAGGAAAAATTTTTCGGAGATTAGGCCGTAAAAAATACCCTTTAATGTTTTTTCGATGTTCTGAAATATAAATCGATTCCTTTTTCTAAATCTTTTGTTGAATTTTTTCATGGTTTACATTTAGAATTCAAAATGTTAAAGGGAGTAACAGTTAATGCCAGATCTCCGAAAAAATTTTAAAAAGAGACTCTGGGGGAATTTGCGAAAAAATTTTTTCTTAGACCTTTAAAGGTCTTCTTTAAAAAGAATCGATATTTATGTATAAAGTTGTTTCCGCTATTCTATGAAATAAATTATGATTTTAAATCTTAAGTGGTTTTCTGGGTGGTTAAACCGTTGCGTTGCGAGGTTCAGAAAGCAGGGGTGATGGTAGGATACTAGGGGGGTTTATAACTTTTTATGGTTTGAAAAAATAAAAATTTCGACTTAGTAAAGTGAAGTTGATTTAAATCTTTCATGTCAATAAACGGATTTTATTGATAATCAGGCAACGGGAATATTCCCGCAACTTTCCCAAATTCCCGGGAATCGAAAATATTCCCGCGTGCAACCCTGGATGTAAGTTCGTGATTTAAATCCTGTGATCTAAATTTTGTGATGCAAATCCGTGACACAAAACCGCCAAAACGGTGATGTGAATTCCATCCTAGTGCCACTATTCTGTACGCAATTTTGGCGGAACCTATGCATTTTAGCCCCCCAAAGTCGGTGCACTTTAGCTCCCCCCAAAATAGGGGGGGGCTAAAGTGTATAAGTTTCGTTTTGGCGACCTAAAAGTCCTCAAAATCGGTGAGGCGAATCCGATTCCAGTACCCTTTATACTGTCTTTGATTTACCGCGGCTTTATCATTGAAAAAGGTTTATGCGAATTTTATACATCATATAAAAGGCAATTGAAACAACTTTTTCATATTACGATAAAACCTAAAGGACTTGTTAAGTAAGGAATTTCAAGTGAAGTACATCAAAATCAAACTCTTCATTTATGAATATCAATACTGGACTTGTACAAATTAGAGCGACTCGCATGGCTGTCCCGAAGCAAGGAATTACAGAGGATGTGAGTTTTAGTTTTTAAATTAGCTGTAAACATGTCTAGCAAGGTACAATCTTAGAGATAAGATTTTTTGCTTAATAAAACTTGTTTTTAGCAGGACATTCTGATTAGAGATCGTGGCAGGGCCTCGACCAGAGATACCTGGTCCTTCGGGTTTTTTGGGCGACCCAAAAGGTCGAAAATTTAGCCAAAATTGAAACTTTGAAGAAAATTTGTCTTTATTAATATTTGGGAGGAGAAAATTTTTCAAAAAAAACCCCGATTCTCGGTTTTTTGAAAATTCCGGTCTCCAATTTTGATATGGAAAATATATTTTCGCTTAAATATTCATTTTGATTTTATTGTTTTAATTCGAGCAAAGAAATTCATTTCTTTTTAGAATCAAAATAAAGAATGGAATGAACGTAAACTGAGTACGTCTAATCTTTTTACATTCTCGTCTATACAGCAAGTTACTACGACGTTATCTATTTCTACATCAACAATAACGGCTACTTCAAGTTCCACGATGGTACATGCGCCAATCAATGCGATTTCTACGACCATTTCAAGTCCCACAACGACAACCACTGATCGCGTTTCTACTACAATGCCGATCTCTTCGTCAGCAATAAGCCCTAGCGCGGTGACAACGACCTCGATCTCTGGCTACTTCACGCAGAATATCATCACGCCTACGACAACAACGCGAAACGATTCTACAATACCTGTATTCTATGGACATGGATCGACAAAAGAAGTATCGAGCATCGACCAAACTTACATTATAGCGTTTGCAGTTGCTGGTGAGTTCAGGGTTGTACAAATTTCCGGAAACGGTAACGATTGATTCAGGCAACAAATTTTATGATTTTTGACCAATAAAATTTTATGATTCATGACCAATCGTTTCAATAAACACGATTTTATTGAAAATCAGGTAAAGTTAAAGTGTTCCTCAGTCCTTTCTAACTTTGCCTGATTTTCAATAAAATTGTGTTTATTGAAACGATTGGTCGAGAAGCATAAAATTTGTTGCCTGATTCAATCTTTTCCGTTTCTGTTTCTGAAAATATTTCCAAATTTCCATGAAACGAAAATTGGAAACATTTCCATTTGTGAGTTTTACTTTGTTGGGAAATTAACCGAACTATTTCAACATCAGATTTTTAGGTGGAATTGTTCTTCTCCTTATTCTTATCGGTTGCATTTTTTTCTTTTTACGACGCAATAAATGGAGGGAAAATAGATATCGAGGTAAGGAATTTTTTGTTGGATTTCCTAGTGTGATGAACTAAAGTCATATAAAAAACATATGACACTTATGTAATGTGTAGTTAATTCATTTTTTGGCAACCATGGAAGAAAGAGTGGTGTTGTGCGAGTTCGAGTGCATTCGCAGCCAGTCAATTTAAGATCTCTAGTGAAACGTCCATCTCTGGTAGAACAGTCAATCAATTCAGCCACCAGCAGCTTGACCTTTAATCCCACTGAAGCAAAAAGTGATCAGTACACGCCTCAAGAGTTCAAATACCAGGGCAAGGTAAAGCATCCGATGGCATCATCACCCTTATCACCACCAGTGAGTTCTTGTTTTCTTGCTAAGCAACGAACGATTCTTCAGTTACTAGTTGAAGAAGAATTAAGTGAAACAGAACAGCAGATCTTTTTCGAAGCGAGCCAAAACGAAGTAGGTTTGAGAAATATGGTACTATTCCACTTTAGGGGCGAAAAATTTTTTCCCTAAATCCATAGGTTTTTAAAAGTATATAGTTGCCATTTTATGGTCCACTAAGATCTTTTTTAGATTTATGCGTTAGGAAATACAATAGAGTACGAGTCGCCCAAAAGCTTGTCCAGCAAATCTCAGAAAATTCCAAAGTCTGCGAAATCAAGTTCTGGCTCTAGCGTAACCTCCAGTGAAAACAGTGAATGAATCTCGATATAATCTCTTTTTTACAATATTTTTTGTGTATGACTTTCACTTTCCACCATTTTTATGTACATTTATAATGGTATTAAATCGAATAAACACGTATATTGTTTTTATGTGAAAAAAAAGTTTATGGTGTAAGTTTATGTACAAATGTAAATATTTGACAATGCGTTAAATGTTGTGAAAATTTGATAAATGTTAGTTATTGAGTTGACCCAAAAGTTCTCGGGCATCATTTTTCACTTCTGAAGTCATCAGATCCCTACAGGGTGAAAATTTGCATCCCATGTTCACTTATGCACATGTCAGTCCCTTACCATGTTTTTTTACTTCCTCATAAGATTTTTGTTGATCAAACGTTTTTAGTGGCTTTTTATAGACAAATTTTTTACGTAATAGCTATAATGTTATGTAGATAAAATGTACTAATGTTATTTCATCCAAGCATCAATTAACAACTCAAAAAGGCAATGGCAAATTTTACTTAGAAACAGAATAAATTGTCCGTTTCACTAAAAAATTTAATCACGAGTTTTTACTCACACACAAAATTAACACGGAAATATTCTTTTAAAGTTCCTGTTTGAGAGTTTTGGACCATGCTTAACAACTTCCAAAAAATTTTTTTTCAAAAAGCGCTATGAGTACAAAAGAAAAAAAGTCATGTTAAATTATAAGCAAAATTAAAAATCCGCGTTTTATCGTAAGCTTGGCTCAGTGGTAGTGTTCCTGATTTTGACTCCAATAGTACAGGGTTCGAATCCCACCTACGTCGAATTGATTTTGAAGCTGGCTTATTTAGTACTCAGCACTTTTTTGAAGAAATTTTTTGTGGAAGTTGTTAAGCATGGTCCAAAACACTCAAATAAATCGAAATTTTGAAAGGGTATTCCCGTGTTAAGCAAATAAGGATATTACAGGGTGTATAAAAAAATCGAAATTTGGGCGATTTTTTCATGTTTTTTCGACCCGGAAGTTTTATTGTTCGGGTGTGTACGTGTTTGTAGGATTGATTCTCGACGAAGAGTGAACGCTTAACCTCAAAAGCTTTGTGGTTTTACCGACTAGTGCCAGAAAGTCACTTCTTATTTCGGCATTGAATCCCAAATAAACGAATGGTTCCATTCCCACACAAAGCAATACAGCGATAAATTCGACCATTGGCACACGCCAAATATGATGAAAAGTAAGAAAAATGAAACAAGCCATCGAGCCCATGGTACCTTGAACCAATAGTCGAAACTCTTTTTGCTGCATAGCGCTTACTGTAGTGACTGTTTGATAACGTATATATGACAATGTGTACCTGAAATTTTTTTCAGTCTACAAAGAATCTTTTCAACTTACAAAATAAACACAGCTGCATGAATAGAGTAAGCAAAGACGAGCTCTACCAACTTAAAGTATAGAGCTTGTTGCTCTGTTGGAGGAATCGAATAAGTCCAAGTTCCTAAGGATACTTCCTAAAAATTCTAACCATCAACGCTGCTATATCCCCTAATACTTAAGGTGGTACAAAAAGCAAAGTTATTCAAAATCGTTTCAATATTTAGACTTGATTGAAAATGCAATTCACTTACATATTTTATCTTATATATCCAGTTGGGAAGATTGAGAAAAATACTGCTGATAAAAGATAACGCCAAATAAAGCCTAGTCTTGTTTCTGGAAAAAATCTTCTCATAACTTTGGAAAAAGAAGATCGCCGAGAACCGATTCAATGCAACCAAGAACGTTCCCCACATACAAACCAAGTACATGTAAACTGCTATCGGTGTCATGATCAGATTCAGAAGTTCAGGTCCAGGGCATTCTCCAAACAGTTGGCATAACCCCTCGAATAGTAGATAAGAACACCAATATGTAGCGGCAATAATGAGCAATGATAGAATATTGAAGAACGGACTCTTGTATTTTTGCCTATATTTAATGTAGAGTATGTATATCAATACGAGCTGCAAAGAAATTTCAACTGGAGGAAAGCCTAATAAGCAAGAAAGCATAAACAGACGATTAACAGCTGGTGGATTTGAGACTTCAACATTTGAAGACTTGTTTTTTGAAACGTTGCTATATGTCATGCTTGGGTTGGTGGTCTCGTTGACATGTGTTTGGCTTGGAATAATTTGTAGTAATGAAAAGAAAATGATAATAAAAGGTAGAAACATTCCTAGCGAATCAAATAACTTCGACTAATGGACTAAGCTTGAGAAAAAGAGTTTATCTTATATTTTCATGGAGAGAAAGTCATACGTGCAGAACTCAACATATGAATCTTCTGTAGAGTGCCATAGATCAAAAAGCGTGGCAAATTGCTTTTTTAGTTTAAGGAAATGTAGATGGTTAATTATATGTTAGCATAAGTTGCCTACTCATAAGTGAAGAGCAACATTTAAGATATTTTTAGTAGACATTTACCACGAAAGTGCTTTTGCACTAAAGAGTGCCAATTCGTTGTACTATAGTTTTGAAAAAAACTTCGAGAAAAAGAAAAAAACTTCTTATATTGTTATGCCATAACTGTTGGAGTTTGAATCCTTTTGAAATGGTCATCAATCTCCAAAAGTCCCCCAGAAACTGACTATCCCAAACTTTGATAGAATATTGAAGAACGAACTCTTGTATTTTCGCCTATGTTTAAAGTAGAGTATGTATGTTGAACCGTTTAAAGCAATCTTTGAACACTCAAGAAAGTGTGTCGGATTTTTGCAATAAATGGTTCCCCCTTTAAAAAATTGGAAACAAATTCGAAAAAATTGAACCGAAAAACGCAACAAAAAAAATTTGGGACGATCCCTTGAGCGCCGAAGGCGTTCGGTCTCCCGGTTCTTTTTTTTATCCTATATATGATCAATCATACGGGTAAAAACTTTGTTTCTGTCAAACACCGGATTTTCTTATGAAGATGGTTCCCCCCCCCCTTTAATGTTTTTTCCCTCGGCAAGAGACCACAAAGGTATTGGTTAAAGATTAATTTTTTCAAATTATATATTTTTATATCATTTTTTCCCATTTTTAAAGGGGGTGGCATTTATGAACTAATCCAAGAAAAATTTTTTTCTAAAACATCATTTTTAGTCATCCTGACCTTGATTCAGGGAGGGGATCAGTGTTTTGAAGCGAAAATCAATTTATTTACTTATCAATTTATATTACAATTATATTATTATAATCAATTTATATTACGTAAATAAATTGACTTGCGCGTCAAAACACCGACTCCTTCCCTGAATCAGGCCAAGGAAGCGTTTTTACGGTTCGTGAGTGCGCGCAATCGATTTCCCACCTAGAAAAACCTAAGAATCGACGGTTTTCTCATAAAAATCCGAAAATGTTTGATTTTCGTTTCAAAACACCGATCCCCTCCCTGAATCAGGGGCAGGATGACGTTTTCACGCTTCGGCGATGCGCACAATCGATTTCTCGCATGATTTTACCTCTAAAAATGATTTTGTTAGAAGAAATTTTTTTCTTAAATTAGTCCATAAATGTAACTCCTTTAAATAAATCTACTTTTTTAAAGTAAAGTTACAAAAAAATAATTTTTGAAGTTACAAGAAAATACTTTTGAAGTTACAATCGAGAAGTTACAAAAAAATACTTTTGAAGTTACAAGAAAAAACTAGAGCCGTTTTTTATAGCTAAATGAGACGAACAAAATGACACCAAAATGATCCAATTTGAACATTGTTTTGGGTTATTGAAACGAAAATTCTGATTCATGTTTTCGTTTCAATAACCCAAAACAATGGTCAAATTGGATAATTTTGGTGCCATGTTGTTCGTCTCATTTAGCTATAAAAAATGCTAACAATGTTAAACATTAAAAAATATCGAAAAAATTAGGCAACAGTGTTATAAAGATTGATTATTTTCTTTTTAAAGAAGTTTTATTGTTCGGGTGTGTACGCGTTGGGAGGATTGATTCTC
Source organism: Acrobeloides obliquus (assembly GCA_034698545.1). Taxonomy (NCBI): domain Eukaryota; kingdom Metazoa; phylum Nematoda; class Chromadorea; order Rhabditida; family Cephalobidae; genus Acrobeloides; species Acrobeloides obliquus. The sequence goes on from JAQGBS010003903.1 coordinate 10,478, forward strand.
GACCAAGGGTGAACGCTTGACCTCAAAAGCTTTGTTGTTTTGCCGACTAGTGCCAGAAAATCACTTCTTATATCGGCATTGAATCCCAAATAAACGAATGGTTCCGTTCCCACACAAAACAATACAGCGATAAATTCGACCATTGGCACATGCCAAATATGATGAAAAGTAAGAAAAATGAAACAAGCCATCGAGGCTATGGTACCTTGAACCAATAGTCGAAACTCTTTTTGCTGCATAGCGCTTGCTGTGGTGGCTGTTTGATAACGTATATATGACAATGCGTACCTGAAACTTTTTTCAGTCTACATAGAATCTTTTCAACTTACAAAATAAACACAGTTGCCTGAATAGATAAAGAAAAGACGAGCTCTATCAGCTTAAAGTATAGAACTTGTTGCTCTGTTGGAGGAATCGAATAAGTCCAAGTTCCTAAGGATACTTCCTAAA
>JAQGBS010003904.1:0-10926 GCA_034698545.1 Acrobeloides obliquus
AAATAGGCAAAAATTCTACGAGGTCGAATTTAGGGGGTCTGCTAAAAATTTTTTAATTTTTCAACATTTTACCCTCCAGGGATCGAACCCGCGGGCCCAAGTTGCCTAACTTACCAGATCGGACGGGATCGCTCCTTACTAACTTTTAAGAACTCCTTTAGGATTATGGGTTGAAATGGGCTTTAAAATCACTTGAAGAATTTAAAAAAATTATTCATTCAACATGGAAGAAGCTAAACACCAAGGTATGGTGAAATATAATAAACTTGTTTGATTTTTGTAATTCTTTTCAAAGATAATATATTGTTAAATAAAACATACTTTCAACAAGGTTAACTTATTTTTAAAAATTTAAAATGGCAACAAAAAGATATTAAGAAAAATGTTTTGTGTTAAGTGTAGAGACCGCCACGTAAAAAATTTTTTCCCGATTTTTTCTGAAATTTTTTGCTAAAAGTGTCCAAAGTGGGTGTAGAAACAACTTTAATTAAGATCGTTGGCAAATACTTTAGTAAAAACTCGAGAATAATGGAAAAAATGATAAATTCGATGTCACAACCGTAATTTACGCAAAACTGGAAACGCAAGATTAGAAACGGAAAAATTACATCGTTGTTTAGCCTGGCTGTCGAACTTATCAAGGAGATCTTTTGCCCCTTATTATATGCTCATGAAATATATTCCCCTTGATAAGTTCGACAACCAGGTTAGACAACGATGTAATTTTTCTTCCTCATCGCTTCTGCTGCAAAAAATTATATCGTTGTCTAGCCTGTCTGTCGAACTCATCAAACATTATAAAAATCACAATTTTGCATTTTGCGCAGGGCTTAGCGGGGGTTAAGCGGGGTTCTTTTTTCAAAATTTTTTGACAAAAATGTCTAAAATACCTAGTAGAATTAGTGTACAAGTGTTCCTAAATGTTCGCCTCGTAGTTTTGGAGTTACTGACCCATTCCGTCGTTTGGAATATGATAATAGAAAATTTTTATGAAGATGCACGTGCATATATCTACTTTATCATAAAATGACAAAGATACAAAAATCAAAAGGTAAAGGTTTTTCTAGCAAGATTTATTAACAAATATTAAACAATAGTTTGCTTTTCTTCTTCCTTTTCCTTCTCTGTACCTTCTTTTTGTACTGATTTTGACTCTGGTCCAAAAACCAACTTTGGAACATTTGTCCCTGAAGACGATGAAGTGGTATTCGTATCGGAATCTTCGATTTTCAAAATTGCTTCTGGTGGTTCTACCATCACTCTGTCTATCGGATACGCTTCAGAATTTGGTTGTTCTTTTCGGGTTGGTAAATCTGGAGATGATGATCTTCTTTTTTGTCTCTGTCTTGAACTCGATGGGCCCGGATCTGGGACAAATTCTGGTTCGGAATCAGATTGTTGTCTAGGGTCACTTGGAGGGTAGAGACTTGAAGATTGAGATTTGGATCGGTGTTCTCTAGGATCGGTAGGGGCAACACTAGGTTCTCGTGATGATGAGCTAGGTGGTTGTTGTTCGATTTCGTGTGGCGCAGAAGCAACAGCTGGGATTGGTATCTCTGTTGGTTCCTTAGCTAGGGTTGGTATCTCTTTCGCTTTTTCTCCCATTTTTGGTTCTGTGGTACTAGCTTCCATTAGAGTAACTGGTTCTGGGGTACTAGCTTCCATTGGAGTAACTGATTCTGAGGTGCTAGCTTCCATTGGAGTAATAGAAGAGCTTGTACTAGGAGCATCTTTTTGTCCTAATTTTTTTTCTTCAGAAATTCCCGAATCTGTTAATTTTGGTGTTGATTCGGGTGGAATTGTTGTGGCACTTGGAGTTAAACCAACTTTATGTTGAGGTTGTTTTGAGTCAGAAATTCCGGAATCGAACAAGATTGGTGATGAATCTTGACTTTCTTGTTGACCTACTGGCTGTTCTGGCTCATCTATCTTTTCAACTACTTCTTCCGGTTTTAATCCAGATACATCGTCCGGAGGTTGTGTAAGAGAGTCATCAGCACTTGGTTGATCTTGATACGATTGGGCAAGCGGGTCATTCAAACTTGGGCGGTTTTGTTCAGATGCTACAGGTGGCTCTGGAGATGGAATTTGATGTGTTTCCATTTTTGATTCTTCTGGTTTTATTAAACTCTCTTCCTCTATTGGTCTATCTGCAAACGGTTCGTTTTCTGAAGATGGAAGTTGAACTGATGATTTTTCTGTCTCTAATGACTTATTTTCTTCAACTGGTTTGTCTACAACCGGTTCGCTTTTTGGTTTCTTCGCACTTTCTGATCTTGGTAAATCTGGTAAATCATCCTTCAATAACGAGTCAATAGCTGCTAACAATGTTTGTCTCGGCGCCGCACCAAATTCGGGGTCACTATCATCCGGCATACCCATCTCTGGTTCAGAATATGCTTGAAGTGAGTCTGTTGAGTATTGCGAATCTGTTATTGGACTTTCTTGAATTGATGGGGTTTTTGAGGACTTCATTCTTGGCCTTGATGTGGTAGGAACTTCCTCATCTTTTGGAGATTCTTGAGGGATTTCCATCGCTTCTGTAGGGATTTCTGGCGTTTCTTGAGGTATTTCTGTCTCTTTATGACCTCTAAAAGGCTCGGAAATTTGTGTTTCTTGTGGTGCTTCTGGTGTTTGTGTCGCTTTTACAGGTCCTTGAGATTCTAGTGTTTCTTTGGATGTTGTAGGCTCTTTTTGAGCTATTATAATTTCTGGAGTTAATGGTCTAGTTTTGTCTTCAAATATCGGTTCTTTGGTTTGCAATGGTGCCTTTTCAATGTTGTCATCGGATTCTATGGGTATGACAACTTGTTTAGGTTCTAAATAAACTGATTATGGATTTGATTCACTTATGAGGGTGCAGTGGAGGCGATAAGGGGAGAAGGGGAAGCCTCCTCGATCATAAGTACCAAGATTGTGGAAATTTCCATCCCCATCAGAGCAAAAGTAGTCAACTCCACCATAGATCAGCAAGGTGGGGGGATCCCCGATGAGGTGGTCACCCTCAATTTTGGGTTCATGAGTGAGTGGGTCAGGGAGGCTCCCCCTTGTCGATCTATGAACCCCACTCCCTGCAAAAGTGGTTGACTTCCGCGCAAATTTTGCGCCAAAGGCCACCCCAATCGTCTGATGGCCGAAAACCAAAATGACACTTGAGGACCCCTCTTATAAGAGTGTTTTAAAAAGATTTTACTAGATTCTTGTTGACTTTTAGGCATCTCTTGTGCTAGTTTTTCGGGGCGTTCTTCCTCTTCTAGTTTTATTTCCGTCAAATCAATATCATCGGCAGAGCTTTCGAACGGAGTTGTGGTCTCCGATTGAATATTTTCTTCAACTTTTGAAGGTTTTTTTCGAAAACTGCCTTTAAGCAAACCTAAATGCTAATTTTACAGGGTGCCCAAAAAATAGCACATTTGCTATTTTTGCACGATTTAAAAAAATTTTATATGGGGTTTTTCTATGGGAATAATCGATTAATCGCATTACCGAACCTTGAAAACGCTTCCTTAATCGCGATTCAGAGAATAAATATAATTATTGAAGCGAAAATAGGCTAATACAGGGTCAGGAAAGCATTTTCAAGGTTCAGCAATGCATGCAATAGGTTCCTCGCATAGAAAACTCCCTATAGGGTTATTTTGGTGGAAATTAAAAAATATGAAAAAAATCGCAATAGTGCCATTTTTTGGGGCATCCCGTAAAACATAAATTTAATTATGTAACATGGTCGTCATCATGTTTCGTGAAAAATACTCCGATTCCGTTAATTTTCGGCTATTTTTGCTGCTCTGTGATCTATCCCGGTGTAGAAGAAGGGATCGAAAGTACCCTCCCTCCAGGTTTGGGGTGGGATGACTTTTTCACATAAACAAAAATCAAATAATTTGACTATTTTTTTAAAAAAAATTTTGAATTTCAGAGGGCAAATTCTGCTTAGAAGTTTCTTTTTTACCTGGCACCACTATTGGCAAATTAAGCCCAAAATGCGCTTTTTTCCTTTGCCTCTTTTTCAGCTTTTCTTGTTTCTCATTAGTAGCATTTTCATTTTCCTCTGTTTCATCTTTTAATGGCAACATTGTCTCATATTCAAAATCGGATTTATCATCATCACTTGTAGTTTCTTCAGAACGTTTCTTTGGACGCAAGCCCCAACGTTTGGACATTTTTCGTATAGACCTCCTAGTCTTTATATTGATTTTAGTAGTGTTCCTTTTGACCCTAAAGTTGGATTTTTGTAATATTTTATTTATAAACTGAACAAAACAGATAGCAACTACGGCACTCTGGAGCGCCTGCGGCTCTCTCGACTGTTAATCCCAAATGGAGCTTCCGAGCGGCGCTCCCAAGCTTGCTTCCAAGCGCCGCCATCGATTTTAAATTTTATAATCGTCGATAAATCGTTTCAATAAATAATTCAATTGAATTTGACTATTGACACGATTGATGAAATATTAAAAAATTCAAATTTGTAAAGTTTTTTGGGGCTGATTCGGCCCTTTCCTGCGCTAAAATCAAAAAATTCTTTCGGATTCGTATTCATCATACCCGAAAACCATGAGTACAAAAAATCAGCCGATTTGGAGAAATTTTTGAAAAATCGTTTTTCCCCCTTGATCTCCTAAGGAGTAAAAAATGAAAAAGTTTATTTGATTTCGATGATTTTGGTGTCAATCGTCTTTTCTCATCGTCCCCTACAACTTTTGTTTTGGCTAGTCCTGTTTAGATCGCACCGTCAAAAGTTAGTCCACACAGACACACATTACACGTTTTATATAAGAAGATAAATAACAAATGTTAGCAAAAAATATGTTAGCATCAAACAATTGTATATTAGAGATCAATTGATCACAACTGAAAATATGAACAAACATGTCTTTTTTACAAAGAGGATGAAGAAAAAAGTTTTCGCTTGATAGTATTGGGCTAAGACAAAGACATCAGTCCTACAATGAAACGGACTTTAAAATTATTAAACATTAGTTAAAATATCAGACAATTCTTTTGCCGGTTCTAACGAAAATTCACTATAGTAAGGTGGTTCTTCAATTTCGACCGTAATTCCGTTTTTCTGTTCATCTTTCTGATTCTTACCATTTGGGTTTTCATTTGTGCTATAACAAAATTAGTTCATGCTTATTAGTTGTTAGAAAATACAGTCACCAATTTTTAATAGCTTACCATGGATGGCCTTTAACTTTATTCCAGCTCCTTCTGCAAAAACCATATTGGAAGCATAAATAGATAAGCTCGATTATTGTTAATAGACTAGCTCCTAAGAAAAGACCAAGAGCACCACCGACATCGCCTAAAATCATAAATACAGAGTGGCCCAAATGAAGCCGATCACTATAGTCTCTTATCTCTATGGCTCCAGAAATCTGTTTTCGACAAAAAATTTTCAGTATTTGGCAAGAATGTATGCTGAATACGATTCAATCAATCTTTTTGAGCGTAAATCAAGTTTTTGTGTCAATATCCAGACTTTTCAAAACTTATTTTCTCTACAGAGTGCGTCACAATTATGGAAGCAAACTTTCCTATTACATTTTTTGATAATTATGCGTATTAATTTAATGTTATTTTGCATTTTTAGCATATAAAAATGAAATCGCATACAGAACTGTGCGGGGCAATATTGCGCATGCATGAATTTGGGGATACAGAACAAAAAATTCCAACAAGACTCGGCTCCAGGACATAAGGCAAAGGAAACGCAACAATGGCTTTGTGAGAACGTTCCGGACTTCATCACCGCCAAGGAATGGCAGCCATACAGTCCGGATTTGAACCCATTAGACTCGATCTGGGGCTACATTAAGTCCAAAGCGTGTGAAAAACCTCACAAGTCGATCGCGTCTTTGAAACAAGCCATCAATAAAGCATGGGATGAGATGCCGGATGAGATGGTTGCTCGAATTGTGAACATGTAGCCTGACAAATTGCAAGCATGTATCGACGCAGAAGGCAGGTATATTGAATGGATTCATTGTTTTTATTAATATTCTGTTGGTTTTTGTTGATTTTATTGCTTTAAATAAAAATTTTTGGTTGCTTCCATAATTATGACGCACCCTGTAAGATGCTACCTTATTTCACAATGTTGACAGTTGGCTATAGAAGTTGATTTTTAACCAAATTTTTTATCATTGTTACGGTTTTTATATGAGAGGAATTGGTTGCACGCATATCCAAGACATAAAAATGATTGTACGGCTTACTTATGATTCCAAAAAAAAACAAACAACAGATTAAACGAAGGTTACATCTTTGAAAACCCAACTTTTTTAAAAGTCTGGATATTGACACGGAAACATGAATTATGCTTAAAAAGATTGATTGGATCATATTTAGCGTACAATCTTTTCTAATAACGAAAAAAATTTTTGTCAAAAACAAATTTATGGAGCCCTAGAGATAGGGTGCAATGGTGATCGGTTTCATTTGGGCGACCCTGTATAAAAAACCGGTTCTGTGTCTGTCCGTATGTACGTTACCGCTCTCTCTCTCTCGGAAACGAGAGAACGATCTCGGTAATGGTAAATCGGATTAACATGCGGTTTTGTTTTAAAGTTAGTAGGTAAGAGTAGATGTGTAGGAAACAAAAAAAATTGGAGTACCCTTTAAAAAATTAAAAAATTCAATTTTTAAAGGTCTTTTTCCAAATGGTTTCCTCATCTCGAATATTTTAGTGTTTCTAGCGCTGATTTTTTATTCTTGGGAGTTTTTTGACTATGGGGAACACGATGGAGATTATTTTTTAACAAAATTTTTGAAAAAAATTAAGGGGATATCTCCTAAAAATTGAGAAATATGCGAATTTCAAAAATGGCTCAAAATCGGCTAATTTTTGTACCCGGGGGGTTTTCGACTATTGAATACTAACTCGAAAGAATTTTTCAAATTTGACCTCATGGGTACACCTACAGAAGGGATATAAAAGTATAGAGGTCAAAATATGCGAAATATAGGCTCCATATAGAACGTTGCAACGTTCCATATGGGTTTAGGAATGCCTAGTGCGCTAGTTGATATAAAAATATTATAGGAGAGGTGTTGTGATAAGACATACATAACATGCTCCAAAAACTATAAGTGGCATCTTGTCTCCAATGTTCGATGTTCATTTTGTGTAAGAAAACATTTACGATTCCAAAGTTTTCTCTAAAACTTTTCTTGATTAAGGTATTAACACAGGGTAGGATAAAGAAGGGTAGGCTTTGGACCTTTGACTAGGTTTAGGCTACGTTGGGCTAGGATAGGCTGTGCTACGGCTAAAGCTAGGGCTAAGGATAGAGGTAGGATTTGGACTGCAGTTGAACCTAGATATAGCGACATCCTGAGCCCAGTCCCTAGGGGTGTCGTTATATCGAGCTAACTCTTGGAATATGATGGAAAATTTCTCTAAATTTCTTCTATGGTCAGTGCTAAGACCTTGATTTGGGCTAAATTTATTGCAACGGATAGGGGGAATTGTTAAGGGTCATTACCTGACAAATTTATTCCCAAATTCAAAATTATCCAGATATTCGACTAGCTCTTTTTTAAACAAATTTGTATAAGCTGCCTAAAATTTTAATTTCCACACAAAAATCAATCTCTTAATTTTACTTGAAAATCATGCATGGCTTTTCTGAAATCTTTGAGCAAATTTGCACTATGGTTTCTCACTGGTCCAAGTGTACAATTCAAAATATCATCCAAGAAACTAGCAAAAATTTGCACATGTTTCACTTCCGAGTCGCCAAAAAGTAAAACGGAGCCCATCTAAAAATAAAATTTTTGTTTTTGTGATCTAGCCAGAGTTCGAAAGGGACCAACTTTTTTGGGATCCAAGACCCCATGGGTTGGGAATCTAAGGACCCCGGACCCCATTTGGTCCCAACTGGGATACCGGACCCAGCCCTGAGTCCGGGACCCAAATGGGGTCCTGAATCCACTTGGGTTCGGGACCTGCTTGGATCCTGGACCCAAGAATCCATTTGGGTCCGTTACTCAACTGCGTCCCGGACACAGTGGACCTATTGGGTCTGTGACTCAAGGACCCATTTGGGTCCCTGAGGTGCTGGGTCCCGGACTCATTTTCAGCCTCTAGATCTAGTCTACCTCTAAGCCAGTGCCATTTACAGTCAAATTGGAGAGATATCCAATTTGATCTTCTAAATCATTTATTGTTCGGACAAGATTTTGATCCAGATCTTTTGTTACGACGTTGTACCAATCCTAAATTTAGGAAATTTTGAATAAATGGTAAATTTTTGAACCTCATAAAAATCTTCATCAAAGAAATGTCTCATATTTCTTGACTGCATTTTTTCGGCCCATGCACGTTTTTGTAATTTTCCGGTATCGAACTAAATTTTTTTAAATTGACCCATTCCATTCATTTTTCCTACCTGATCTATTAACTGTATTATCCTGTCCACTTTCTCCAAATCCTTGCTCAATTTCGTACGATATGTATCTTCATTATAAATGCTATGCAACTTGTCCAAAATTTCATCAATGTCCTGGAGTTGGGTTGCCAGTTTTTCTACCCGATCCGCACCATAAGCATGTTTTACATCGCTTATTGTTTTCAATTCTTCTAATTTTCCATACCGTCCATTTTTGTCAAGCAGATGGACGAGTTGATTGGCTCTTCTTTCTTCACCATGAGCAGCTGGATTGGTAATGGCATTAAAGACATCTTGGTGGGCGAGTGAGATGTTTCCGTAGCAATCGATATCTTCTTTGAGTCGGAAATAGACTCCTTTGAAGTTGGTATGGTGCCAACCCCATTTTAGGTCGTTCAGTCTAAAAATTGTTGAAATATAAGCATGTTTTATATTGTTTTCAATTATTCGATTTTTTCGTAAAATAAAGCTCTAGAATCTCTAGAAGCTCCATGAGTCCTAGAAGCTTCAGTAGAGCTACAAGCTCCAGTAGCACAGAAATTCCACCAGTGACAAAAGTGTCAGAAGCTCCAGAAACGACAAAAGCTCCAATAGCACAGAAATTTCAGCAGCGGCAAAAGAGCCAAAAGCTCTAGAGGCTCTAGAAGCGCCAGAAACTCCAAAACAACATAAGCTCCAGAAGCGCTAGAAGCTCCAGACGCGGCAGAAACTCTAGAAGCTCCAGAAGTTTCAGGTCGGTAAGGTGGGGGGGGGGAACCCCCGATGAGATGGTCCCCCACCACCTCTACCAAAAAACGACCTTTTTTTAGCTTGAGGTAGCCTTCTGCACCCAATTTTTATGGACCATCTCATATGTTCGGCAGGGTCAATGCGTGGTACCCCTTTTTTGGTCCGTGTGTGTGTAGGTCAAAGAGGAAAGCTCCCCCCCCCCTTGCCGATTTATGATCAAAAACACTTATGTAATTTTAAGAACAATGAGATATAGTTGCTTACTTCTGAGCAGATTGCTTCATTTTCATTATCAACTTTTTTGTTCTCAACAGCATGTCTTCTTGATATCTAGCTTGCTTTTCATATGCCCTATGTGCTTCTCTTTTGATTCTATTAACTTGTGCATCTTCCAAAATTTGGTTATGCTCACATTTGTAATGCTCATCTTTTGTTAGGTCTTCATAGACCTAAAAGATGAGTTATAGTCAGAATTCGAAGAAGGTCGGCCCTTGGTCCGGGACTTCATAGGTATCGGGTACAGCCCGGCCTTGGAACGCAGCTGTGGGGCCGATTCGGTTCTTTAAATGGGATTGGGCCCACGATAGTTGGCCCCTCGTGTTGCTGTGTCCTGTTCCTTTTCATCGCTATTATAGGCTTAGGCAGGTGTTGTGGAACAATAACGTTTGATTTTTGCCATGCAAAAGCATGTACCTCCTCATCCATATCCAGATCACTATCACTAGCTTCAACGTCCATTTCATCCTCATCATCCATAGAGTCGATTAATTTAGGGAAAATATTATTAGGTAATTCATTCATGTCTTGCCAGGCTACATAATCAATTTCTTCGCATGAAGACATGCAATTATAGGTACTGAATCCACCGTCATACCCCCATTTAAGAACTGGCATAACACAAGAAAAGTAGTCATCTACATTGCAAAATGGAATGCCTCCTAAAATTTGAATTGTTAGATATAGGGATTTTCTGAACGAAGGAAAATTCGACATCCATGGAGCAAAGACAGGACCAGAAAGAGCCTAGATCCTCAAATCCAGGCCCTAGGTTCATTGGAGGTACAAAGAACAGGCCATATATGATGAGACCTCGACTGCAGAGGCCTCTAAAACCTCGAGACATCCGGAGACTGGCCGTGGCCTCTGGGGATGGGGTCAATCCTACTACAACAAACGTGTAGGGATGTATGTTCAGACGATCTCGGGAACGTGTGATTTAAACTGCTGATGCTCAAACAAAAGTTGAAGGGGACGATGAGAGAAAATGATTGACACCAAAATCATTGAAATTTTTTCACTTTTTACCCCCTTGGGGGACCAAGGAGAAAATTCGAATGTTTGCAATTGTTAAAATTTTACCAATTTTTACAAAAATTTTAACATTTTTATATTGAAAATATTGGAGTACTGCTCGGAGTCACTCTCAGAGATTCTCTTCTTCAACCCTTCGAGCATGTTAGCGCCCGGCTCCCAGTGCTAGGATTTTATGCGCCTAAGAGAAGTCCCAATTTCGGTCTTGAAAGGACATATGACAAGCCAAAAATCACAAGGGTACGCCCTTATGATTTTTATGGGGTCACAAAATATAATTACTTCTCCCATATGCACTGGGGATGGGGGTAAGTTACATTTTTTCACCTCTCGGATTTGGATTATAAGCTCTTCTCATCGAGCAGGCACATTGTCTTTCAATCTCCGCCAAATAATTCCGTATCAAACAAGTCTGTGTATTATATGGATTATCAAAATCTAATGGAAACTCGTTCATATGCTCTTTACTTTCTTGAATACAGTTAAATCCAGG
>JAQGBS010003905.1:0-10925 GCA_034698545.1 Acrobeloides obliquus
GCAACCATACTCACATTCAATGGTTTTTGAAGTTCTAGGTGGATGAAGAACTGAATCACAAAAATAATCAACTTCAGGTGAACCCTGTGGAGAGCACGAGACATCATAGCAACGTACTAAATATTCATTATAAAAAATTAAAATTATATAAAATAACCTCCGTTAGCCTGGGGAATAAGTTCGATTATCATTAAAAGACCCAAACGCAGAAAGATGGTCATTTTGACGAGACCGTTAGTTAAAGTCACAGCAAATAACAATGCCAGTTAAAAAGCAAGCAGAAAGTTTATGTATGATTTTCGATGAACTTCCAGACAGAACTTTTACACTTCCCCTTTAGCTGAGTCCGATTATGATCACTTTCTCATCAAAATCTTGAAAGCATTAGCTGATGAACCGGATGATTAGTCACTTTTGGTGGTTATTTTTGTGAGAAAAATGCTATTCTAGCAAAATCGTACAAAAATAGAAACTGCATCATATTTGAAGGGTGCCGTAAAAACAAAAAATACTCCATTTTCATGAAATTTCCAAATATATACAAATTATGGCAACTTTCTTTCCAAGTGGACTGGTCCTTTAAGGTTCAAAATTTGAAGAAGATTAATGACGATCGGGTGTGAAAACAAGTGTGTGATGATCCCTGTTTGTCATTACTTTGCTCCAAGGATTCACGGATTCGATTTACCAGTCTTCTGATCGATCACTTGACTTGTTTATTTTTTAAATACTCAAATTTTGGAATTCAGTCATGAATGAAGCTATAATTAATTTAAATTAAAATATTTTTCAAATATGCTAATTTTATATTTTATTCATTTCTTTAAAACTATTTTATAGAAAATTCGATCATTTTTATGCAAAAGATATTTAAGGGGGTGTGTACTTTCCATCCGTATTTCCTCCATCAACTTGATTGCTATAACTCTGGCCAGGAATGGCTGTTTCGATGCAGCTTTTTTGAGACAGGGATATCAAAGTCTCAAATTTTTGTTGAGTTTGAGTTTTGTGACACCTCTGACCGGAAATATAGAGATCAAGTTATAAGGGGAAGCAAGCTAACGGGGGGAGATACGGATCGAAAGTACCCCCTTTAAATTTACATGTTCAAGATTCCCTTTCTAGCTTAAAAAGCAATGACTATCAAAGTTTCAAGTTTCAACATATGATCAAGTTGGCAGGCGCATTCTTTTTCAGTGCAAGATTTCTTTTTCGTTAGCCGTCTTCCGTAGGCGCGAGTTTAACCGCGAGCAAATGTCGATCGTTTCGAAAAAAAGTGATGAGCGTTTAGTTCTCACCGGTTTATTAATCGACAAATATTTTTGTGTTTTCCTCCGAGGATCTTAGACTGTTATTGAATTTTGAAATTTTCAGATGCAGATAAAATATCTTTTATTGTCTTTATTTTTACTACTTTTAAATTTTCTTGGAATCAAAGCGGCTCATAAATGTGTATGGATCCGCGGAGCTTTACGTTGCAATAAAGATCCCACAAAGCACTTTAATGTCGAAGTGCGAGTTTGGGATAAAGATGGTGCGTCTATCTTCCAGGCGATTGATCCGGATGATTTGATGGGGTAAGAAGTTTAAATTTTAAAAACATTTAAGATAAAACTAGCATACCAAAATATTTTTTTATTTAGCTCACACTTGGGCAAGGGGTGGGTCGACCCACCCCCATGTCGCCGCTGGGGGGTCAAATTTCGGTAAACGTGTCGCTTTGGTAAAAATATACAAAAAAACCAAAAGGTTATGTTTTGGGGGAAAATCAAAAAATTCATAAAAAAATATAAAAATTTGTCAAAAATCGAAAAATTCGTCAAAAATTGAAAATATTTGTTGGCCAATAACAGGTTGTCAAACGTGTCGCTTTTCGATTTACCAGCCTATCCTCTTGCCCATGTATGATTTAGCTAACCTTATATTCTACAATTAACTGTGTAATGTCTGTGAGATGTGTGTCCAGATGATCTCGGGAACGCTTGATCTAAAATGACAGCGCTAAAACAAAAGTTGTAGGAGACGATGGGAAAAGACGATTGACACCAAAATCATCGAAATCTAAGGCAAAATTTTTTTTCGCTTTTTGCCCCCTTGGGGTCCAACGCGAAACACGGATCCGAAGGAACTTTGAATTTTGATCGCTGGAAAGTTTCGTCCGCTCGGAGTGACCCTCGAAGATTCCGCGAGCGCCGGAGTCACTCGGCCCCGGTACTAATTATAATTTCTATAGAATATTTCTGTGGTGTAGCTATGAGAGGGATGGCAAGTGCAATGTTTCTTCCTGTCTTGGCAAAAAGTTCATAAAAAACATAAAGATTTCGATTTTCAAACTTTCTCTATTTTTCTAATTTTAAGGTAACCGTCCCCACTGTTCCCAAATCATCCCTCACCTTTTAGGCAGGCCTATCTACACCACTGTATTCCCGGTACTTTTTAAAAGAGATGTTTATATTATGTTTATATCTATTTTTCAGTATTTCTTTTACCGATGAAGATGGTACTTTTGCATTGGATGGATGTGGTGATGATTTTGATTGGATACCTGGAATAGAAAACAAGCCGGAACCCTATGTTCAGGTATACTAAAATCGGTCTCAAAGTACATCTGATTCATTATTTTATTTGAGATTCTTCATTATTGCAACAATGATCGTGGAGAAACCATCCAAATGCCTATCTTCAAAACATTTGTCCCGCAGACACATGATATTGGTATTATGGAGCTTGATGAAGTTGAATCTAGCACCACCAAGACTAGAGTCCAAATACCAGCATTGAATCCAAAATTCAATAGCACTGTTGTCAGACATTCTGGACAACATGAGGCTGAGCACGAATCGGCTGAAGCTTTTGAAGATAGTTCTGAAATTAAGCGACATGAAGTTGCTCAAATTATTCTTACATGAGCACAAGAGATCTTTGCCATGGGTCGAAGTGGTGACGTCCAAGAAATCCGTTTCATAGCACTAAAAAATTAAGTTTTGTATATTATCATCAGTGTTAGAATTTCTATAATGTTTAAGTTTTATCTATATTGTTATGGAGTTTTGTAACTTATAATTAGGGTTGCCAGGTTTCAACGTTACGATCTGGCAACCCTATCAATATACAAAGGTTTTCATAAAAAGATGATCTTCAAATCTGTTCTTGAGATTATGAGAAACAACTTTGTGGAACATCACTTTTTATGAAAACCTTTGTTTATTGATAGGACTTAAGACTTAGGCTTAGGACTAAGCTTTAAGGTCTAGGTCAAAGCCTAAGCCATAAAGTTTCCCAAAAAAGTTGCCCAAATAAATAAAATAGCATTGTTTATTAAGTAAATTTGTATTTCCAAATTTACTTTTTGTATAGATTATTTCTTAACTTAAAACCGGATTTTGCCTAAAGATACGGAATGTTTATTTTGCATGGTATTATTGAAGGAGTAAATAAATATCACTAAAATGAATAACATATTGTAGTCGTATGGGTTGCTGCAATCACAATGAGTCTTTGCCTATAGTGGTAATGGAAATGTTTTGTTGATATTGTTTTTAGAAACATTTTTGCTAGAAATTTTAGGTTTTATATTTAAATACCTGCACGTTAATTGATTTTGACCGAAAACTTGAATCACGAAAATGTGTCGCTTTTTTTAAACAACGTAAAAAATTTTTTCTCGAATTAAAAAAAATTTTTTTGATAAAACGCTTCGATCTATGTTACTAATGAAAGTTAATCAGAGCTATTGTCTAAAATATTTATATTTGCACACAAAAATCTCATTTGTTGATAGAAAAACGTTTCTGAATAGGAGATGTTTTGAATAATCATGAGAAATTAGTGTTAAAATCGTCGAGGCACTTCAAGGTCAAGTGATTTTCGAAAAATTTAAGAAAAATAAATTTCTATACGTTCCCCTAGGTTCTCCGAAAGCAATACAAAAAATGGTATCTTATTTCTTACAAGGAACGCGAGCTCATGATCATACATGAGCAAACTCTAGGTGACCCCAGGTTTTTCACCTGTGGGGTTGTGGGTCGGGGTCAAGGGAGGGTTGGAGGGGACGTAGAATGAGGTTCGGAAGGCCGACACATTGAGGATTAATAGTCGAAAAGTAGGTTGCTTGGAGCAGCATATGTGTAATCTTTTTTTTGGTCGCCAACTTTTCGACTCCATCGGGAGAGGAACCAAATGAGGATTGTGGGTTTTTTTGAAAATTCCACCTGGGGTGCTGCCCATGTATGCTCATGATCAAAATTTTACCAAATTTTCGTGTCTCAATTTATATTTTAAAGGGGTACAGATCTGGGTCAATCTCGGTCGAAAAATTTTTTCTTTCAAAAAGTGACTTTTTAGGGGTGATTTTATGCGGGGAACACGAATCTGACGTCAGATTTTGAAAAAATTTTTTGACCGAGATTGACTCTAGATCTGCACCTCCTTTAACATTGTTATTTTTAGAGAATTCTTTGAAATTAATCATGAACATACTAATAACGTTTTTGACTTTCCTAGCAATATGTTATGGTTGTTTTCTATCCGAGATGGATATTTTTCCACCACGTGGAGTTGTTAAAATGAACTGTATGTTGTAAATTTTTTTGTATAATTTATATATCTTTTTTTTAGGTATATCATGTAAAACCAATGAAGATTGTCCACAAACTTCCATGTTATGTATGTGTTATGCTCATTCAAGATGTAAAAGCGACCCGAAAGGAAGACATTGCGGACCTTTAGTAGATTGAATATATTTTGCATATTTTAATGAATTTTTATATAAATCTAGTCAAAAACACGAAGCCAAAATAAGGGCCGCCACTAATACGTTCAGACGGCTCCCGAACGGACTTTAGTTTACTAATAACTTCACTAATTGCGTTCGGAAACATCACCAATAGGCGTTAGGACGCATTCAGAAACGTTCGGATGCGTTCGGGCGCTCGTCCGAACATTTCCGAACGCGTCTGAACGTTTCTGAACGCGTCCGAACGCCTATTAGTAATGTGTCCGAACGGAATTAGTGATGTTATTAGTGATAAATTAATGAAGTCAAAAATTTCTGAACGAATTAGTGGCGGCCCTACGAGCCGACATTAAAATTATTTAACACTCAAAAGGTCGAATATGCCAACGGTTGATTTTAGGGTAGTTTTTCAGGTTGAACACGATGACACTAATGCAAAGATTTGGAATATCCCAAAAATTGTAAAAATGCATTTTAAGATTATGAAATTTTCCACTTTTTCAAACTATCATAACTCTTCATAGATATTGAATTGAGCTTCGGTCAACCACTCAGGAGAAAGCTGAGAAGCTGCACTACAACTTTTATACAGACACCTATAGAAAGTTTTCGCTTCAATAAAAAGTTATACTTCAATCTATGAGGCATGTCCTGATTTTTTGACCTGGCCTCTGAAAAGATCTTTCAGCCAAAGTGATCTCCACAAAAAATGTAGCCCAGATTCTCATGAAAATTTTGGTATAATGAGTTTGATCTATTTGTATCCAATTTTTTTTACTTAAAGTCAATTTATTCTTGAAAATGATGATTTTTAAAAATGTTTTTAGCGTTTTTTTAACGAATTAAAATTTACTTCCAAAGCCAAAAATGATCACCAAAACTTGAATTTTCAAATAAAAAATTTTGTATAAACTTGGAAGGGTTCTTTAACACGGAAATACTCCTTCGATATTCTGTTATTTTTAGCTATGCTGAACAACTTTCAAAAAAAATTTTGAAAAAAAAGTTGTCTGACCATGGAATATACCATCTTCAAAATTGCTTCTATTATAGTATAAGGTTAAAATGCTAATGTTGAAAAACTTCGGTATTTGTGAATAAAATGCGTCGATTTTTTGTACTCGGGTTTTTTGGGTATGGGGAATACGATTCCAAAGAAATTTTTCAACTTTTTTTTAAAGTTAAAAAATTTTTGAAAAATCAAGTTTTTGATCTCCGTAGGGGGTACACTTAAGGTTAAAATTGAAAAATTCCTTCAGAATCATGTTCCCCATACCCAAAAATCCCCGAGTACAACAATCGACGCATTTTATTCACAAATACCGAAGTTTTTCAACATCAGCATTTTAACCTTATACTATAATAGAAGCAATTTTGAAGATGGTATAGTCAGACAACTTTTTTTCAAAATTTTTTTTTGAAATTTGTTCAGCATAGCTAAAAATAATAGAATATCCCGGAATATCGAAGGAGTATTCCCGTGTTAAAAACAACATTATACTTCCTACAAAATTTAACTACTCAAATTTCATGTTTCCACTTTAGACATTTGGCGTGATTTACCACTAGCAATCCAGACAACACTTGTTAACCCCAAACGTTCATCCAATTCACCTCGGACTAACCATCGTCCAAATCAACGTATAAAAAACTTAAATCATGCAAGGTAATTGATTTCCCTTCCAACTTTAAGCTTCTTGCTCAAAAATCCAACCAAACAGAGGTTGGAGGCGTTGGTGTTCATAGCACAGCGAAAAACCATCTGTCGATTGGCACACACTTCCATATTACACACCGAGGGATGGCTCGAGGAGGACAAGTTTCCGCTGTCGCCTGTGTTCCAAAGAGATGCATAGCAATTCATAATATTCACCCGAACTGCTCAAATCCCGACGTACACCCCCACAATGAAGGAATGGAGTTGCCTGGAGAGATGAGCTGATCGGATCTAAAGAGCTAGAAATAGTGTGATTTGGCATTGAGAAAGCAGAGATAAAACTTGGGTGAACATCTTGTGAAAGGTCTGCTCCTTGGAAATGTCTTGCCATAAAAACTTTCTATTTTTCAATGACGAGCATTTAGATTTCATTTGATTTTGTTCATATTTTTGTGGCTTCGAGGTTTGCATCGGGTTATCAATTCCAAATTTTATTTACTATACTAGAAATTTGTACAAAGGTTTTTTTATCAGTTTGCTAAATTTGGGGGATGTTAGATGTTTTGAGGGATGTTAGGGTCCTTAAGGACCTATCATCGAAAATCGTTACATAAATGTTAAAGTACGGCAGTTTCGGTAAAAACACGGTCAAGTTGAGCTCTGAGCGGCTCAAATCGGATTCGTGTTTTTCGATCACGAAAATCCACTAGACACCGAAACTGCCGTACTTTGACACTTATGTAACGATTTTCGATAATAGGTCATTTGGATCCTTAGGGTCGGCACAGGTTTGCACATTCTATCGTACGACGGCCCCACAAGCTATCGTACGATCGTAAAATTAACGTAAAAGTACGATGAAATCGCCACAAGCTGTCGTACGATGGCATCGTACGAAATTTCGTCGTACTCGTACGATAGCTTGTGCCGACCCTTAATAAGCTCATCCAATGGCAAGGAGATATTTCCCAAGTTAGCCTCAAGGCATGTTTTTTCGGGGCTAATTGCCTCGTGGGTACAAAAAAACATACCCACGGGGCAAATAGCCCCGAAAAAATATGTCTTGAGGCTAACTTGGGAAATGTATCCTTGCCCATCCAATAATTAAGCATATTTAAAAAATGTAAAATTCAGGCCCTAGGCTAGCTCGACTAAAATTGAGCGGCCCGACGGCAGGTCTGGTCTGGCCAGGCTTAGACTCGTCTCTGCACACTTCTAGTGAAGACCCTGAGCATTACTGCTTACCAAGAATGAAATGTTAATGTTTTAATCAGGGGTGCCAAGTCTGCTGATTTTTCAGAAAAGTGCTGATTTTGAGATGTCAAATCTGGGAAAATCTGATTTTTCAGTGTCAAATCTGATTGTTGAGATGCAAAACTTTGTCAAATTTATAATAAATATAGTGGAAATTAGAATTTTGCTGATTTTTGCTCGTAAAATCTGATTTCTGAAATCAGATTTTCTGATTTTGAACAAATGTTCTTGGCATTCCTGGTTTTAATCACTACCTAAAAATTTAGAAATTTTATTGTTGCTCAATAGCTGTAATTTATTGCGATCAAATGCGTGAAATTGTATGTCTACAAGCTGGTCAATGTGGAAACCAAATTGGCTCGAAGTTTTGGGAAGTTATTTCTGATGAGCATGGAATCCAGCAGGATGGATCTTATAAGGGCGAGAGTCATTTGCAACTGGATCGAATTGATGTGTACTATAACGAAGCGCAAGGTAGTTTTAAGTTATAGAGTTATACAATTATTGTCTTGTACAATTTACTGGAGAACATGAGAAATCTTTAAACATTCCAAAAAATCATCTAAATTGATAGGAACTTTCGGAGCTATTGTTGATCAGTAGTCACCCCAGAGTCAAAAATCGAAATTTTTATTATTTTTAAAATGGCATATTTAGGGGGTAATTTTATGCGAAAAATCGATTGGGCGCATTCCCGAAGCGTGAAAACCTTTGTTTGACTCTTAAAAATCGAAAAATACGTATTTCTACTCAGATTTTTACATTTATTGACTTTAAATTTAAATTTTTTCGAATTTTTTACTGATTTTTAAGGGTCAAGCAAAGGTTTTCACGCTTCAGGAACGCGCGCAATCGATTTTCGCATAAAATTACCTCTAAATATGTCATTTTAAAAAAATTTAGAAAAATATTTTTTCGATTTTGACTCTGGGGTGACCTCCCTGATCCACAATAATTCCAAAAATTTCTCTGCTAATTATTGAAATTTTAGGTGGAAAATATGTGCCGCGAGCAGTACTTGTGGATTTGGAGCCTGGTACGATGGATAGCATACGAAACAGTCCTTATGGTGAGCTTTTCCGTCCGGACAACTTTGTTTTCGGCCAAGGCGGTGCTGGAAACAACTGGGCGAAAGGACATTATACTGAAGGTGCAGAACTGGTTGACAATGTTCTTGACGTGGTGCGAAAAGAAGCTGAAGGATGCGATTGTCTTCAGGTAGGGCTTTAGTTCAGAATGTGAAAGGGCTTAAAGAGAGAGGGCCTATTGAGGCGAGTTATCGCAAAAAATTTTCGACAAACGTGAAAAATGTTTGAAACGATGAAAAAAATTTTTTGTGTGTTTTGTTGGCTTTTACAACAAAAAGGCCAAAAAATTGTCCTATAAAACAGTATTTTTTCATCGTTTCGAACATTTTTTACGCTTGTCGAAAGCATTTTGAAAAAAATTTTTGCGATAACGCCTCAATCTCAGCCCTCCCTCTTTAATATTTTACTTTAAGGGCTTTCAATTGACTCATTCACTCGGCGGTGGCACTGGCTCTGGCTTGGGAACTCTTTTGGTGTCGAAGATTCGCGAAGAATATCCTGATCGCATTATGTCTACATTCTCAGTTGTTCCTTCTCCAAAGGTTAGTTTTTAATTTTTTACAGAATGGGCCAAAAAAATGAATTTTTGGCAAAAAACGAAATTTTTTCTTTAAAAATCAATTATACGGGTTATTTTTATGCGAGAAATCTATTTTTTGAAAAAAATTGAAATTTCTTTCTAAAAATACGGTTTTTTGCTCACCCTGTACTTCAAAAATGTTTTTTAGGTTTCTGATACGGTCGTCGAGCCATACAATGCGACATTATCAATGCATCAGTTGGTCGAGAACACGGATGAGACATTTTGCATCGACAACGAAGCTCTGTACGAAATTTGTTTCAACACTCTGAAGTTGAAGAATCCTGGCTACGGCGATCTTAATCATTTGGGTAGGTCTTATTAAGCTAGTATGAAGTAGTGGCGCTCAAAGTGATCATGATAAAAGGGTGTGATAACGTATTTTGATAACAATGATAACGTTATCACCCCATGTGATAACATTTTATTGGGTCGTTAGATAAGTGAGCTTTTGCAGATTTCAAGATCTAGGATTTTTCGAAACGAAAAATTCTAAAAACTAGGTTTTTTCAATAAATTTAGCATTTTTACTTAAAGCATTACAGCATTTTCCTCGGCTCACTGAGATGGATAAAATGACACCAAAATTACCCAGATCGAGTAGGATGGAATCTGCAAAAGCTCGTTACTTACATAACAACCTAATTTACTTCAATTATCTGAAACAATGCGCTCTTTTTAGTGTCAATGACGATGTCCGGCGTGACAACTTGTCTTCGCTTTCCGGGCCAATTGAATGCGGATTTGCGAAAGCTAGCGGTGAATATGGTGCCGTTCCCACGACTTCATTTCTTCATGCCTGGATTTGCACCATTATCGGCTAAGAACGTTGCTGCCTATCGAGCAGTGACTGTTAACGAATTGACGCAGCAGGCAAGCACATTTCATTGGATTATCTAAGTGTATTGCATTTTAGATGTTTGATGCGAAGAACATGATGGCAGCTTGCGACCCTCGACATGGTCGCTACCTCACGGTAGCTGCAATCTTCCGCGGCAAAATGTCGATGCGCGAAGTGGATGAGTCGATGTTCAACATTCAGAATAGGAACTCATCATACTTCGTCGAATGGATTCCTAATAATGTCAAGACAGCTGTTTGGTAAATTTTTTGGATAGATTTGCTTATCTAAAACTATTTTTAAAGCGATATCCCACCACGTGGATTAAAGATGAGTGCAACATTTATCGGCAACAACACGGCTATCCAAGAGCTCTTCAAGAGAATCTACGATCAGTTTGCGGGTACGACGTTTCTTTTATTATTTCTAGGGTGATAAAGCTAGTAGTCGTTGTGCCGTTGCACTACGGCACAACGCTAGCAGTTGTGCTGGCACAACTGTCTAGCGTTGTGCCATGCGTAGTGGTTGGAGAGCGCCTCAAAACCAGTTTTGTGCACTGTATAAATACACTTAACACTAACGAAAAACAGCGTTGTGATTATTCTCACCGGCTGCAGGGCTGCTGTTATACAGGGTGGCCAAAAAAACCGGATTTTTGCGATTTTTCGAGCAATTTTTTGCAAAAAAATTTTCTTTAATTTTTGCAAAAATGACTTTTCTAGGGGTAATTTTATGCGAAAAATCGATTGCGCGCATTCCCGAAGCGTGAA
>JAQGBS010003906.1:0-10924 GCA_034698545.1 Acrobeloides obliquus
AGAATTTTTCGATGCGCGCAATCGATTCCTCGCATAAAATTACCTCTAAAAATGATTTTGTTGGGGTTAAAACTTATTTTGTTGGGGTTAAAACCTAATTTTGACGCATTTTTTTCAATTTTTTGACCCCTGAAAAATTTTTTCAGAATTTTTCAAAGTGCGCAATCGATTCCTCGCACAAAGTTACCTCTAAAAATGATTTTGTTGGGGTTAAAACTTATTTTGTTGGGGTTAAAACCTAATTTTGACGCATTTTTTTCAATTTTTTGACCCCTGAAAAATTTTTTCAGAATTTTTCATAGTGCGCAATCGATTCCTCGCACAAATTTTAGCATTCCAGAGTGAAAAGAGGGATACAAATTAGGGTTTCCTTGTGATCAGGAACATAAAATGAAATTCCGCACCCGGGTGCACCCGTTTTACAAGGTGTTTTTGGGATTGATTTCAATGACAAGTACCCCAAAGCAATTAGATAAAGCCAAATGGACTTCAGCATCTGAAAGAGGACCAAAAATTAGGGATAGTTTCCTTTTTGTGTGAGGTCTGGATCGTTAACCCCTTTGAAAAAATTGGCCGCACCCGTTTTACAGAATTTGGGTGCGCACCCATGGGTGCACCCGTTTTACAAAGACCCTGTAAAAATCAAATTTAGTGATGTGAATAATATCGCACAAGCAAAAGAGAATGCCGACGCGATTAAAAGAATAAGCAAACCAGAATGTTTAGAGGGATCAATTGGAGTAAAGAATAATACTCTTTTAAATGTTTTCAATACAAATTTAGACCCCTTGTACTAAAATTATTAGTATTGGAATTAATCAAAATGACGATTCTCTATATGATATAGGAAATTGGGGTTACTTTACTACTTTTGATACACTTTTTCCTAATACACTGATTCTTGACGATTATAATTCTACGGACAATCTTCCTTTTCATGAATTTATTGCGATTGTTTGCACAATGGCTATTAATGGTGATATAGGATTTATAGGCATCCCCTCCCTCCCCCAAAAAAATCGGATGAAATTTTTAAGGACCCAACCTGGCTACCACCCTCAACCAGTGATCTCTAATAAAAAAACCGGCATTTTAGTATGTATAAAATTTTCACGTAGGTGGCCCCCCATTGTGTAGTAGCTCCGAATTACCCTCTACGGATAGTTTTCAAATTTAGCACCACCTCATAAATGTGGAGATGGATATTGTGAAGAAAGTATATGCGACAATCATGTAAATGGATGTCGTTTTTATGGCACTTGTATTCAAGGCCAATGTCTTTATTGGAGTTTTTAATATAAAAAAGGACAATTATAAAAAAGTTCATTCATTTTAGATGTCATAATAAATGGATGGGATGATGCACAAAGTCTTTGCCATAGTGCCGGGGCTTCATTGATTTCAATTCCAAACCAAGAATTTCAAGATGCCATTTATGGTACCATACATAATATTTTGTTGAAAATAGTAAAAATGCGCATGCTCGCGAGTGGGGACCCGTTGAATTTTTAAAATAAACAAGTTCACATTTTATCTAAATTACAAGACGGGTAAAAAAAAAGAGTGGATTTTTGCGATTTTTCGACCAAATTTTCGCCAAAAAATTTTTTTCTACAATAATCCTTCACCAAAAAAATTTTTGGAGCTACTGCATAATAGGAGGGGGCACTCACATGAAATTTTTTTTGGAAATGACCCCTTTAGGGATCATTTCCAGAAAAGTATGCGAGGAATCCCAATTTGAGTTTTTCGAAGCAAAAACCTCTTCCTTGATTCAGGGAATGCTTCAATATTGTGTATTGAATCGAAAAGTCGCAAAAATGCGATTTTTGCCTAAAAAGACCTCTTATGGAATAAAAGCATGCAGGGAATCCGAATTTGACATTTATAACATTTCTCAGATTCAAAAAAGTTGTATATCGACGCGAAATGTTTGCCATGAGAAGAAAAAATCGAAAGGCACACCATATTTAATAATACACAAATTTTAAAGCTCAAACTTTTTGCAATATTATAGTTAACTGATTTAATCCACTTAACTTATTTGAAGAAAAAATTTTTACGAAATTTGGTCGAAAAATCCACTTTGTAAAAGTTTTTAGACAACATTGTTTAGACAAAGATTTTTAGATTTTATTGGTGATATAGAATATTGGACTGGCTTATATTCTGACGATTGTTCAGTTTCAAAGTGGGTATGGGATGAACTCAGTGGCAGTTCACTTGTAATTTTTAAAATATTGTTTTGCTAACAAGTAAACACATCAACTAATTTAGCTCGCTCAGACTAACTACATCAACTGGGCTAAGGGCGAACCTGGGTCGAATACAGGTTGTACCTGTGTCTCGGATAGAAACATTTCATTCGATGATCATGGATGGAAGCATGGAGACTGCAATGATAAGAAATATTTTGTTTGTATGAAAGAAGCTAGTAGGCACATTAAAAGGGGTCAACTTTTTACAGGGTGTATAAAAAACCGGAATTTGGGCGATTTTTTCATGTTTTTTAGACCCGAAATATTTCTCAAAAATGATCCTATTAGGGCTAATTTTATGCGGGGAATCGATTGCGCGCATTCTCAAAGCTTGAAAACGCATCCCTGATTCAGTGAATCGGGGTGTGTATTGAAGCGATGATCAATTTTTGCTGTAATACATCAATTTTTCTATGATTCAGGATCGTTTTCAAGCTTTGAGAATGCGTGCAATCGATTCCCCGCATAAAATTAGCCCAATAGGGTCATTTTTGAAAAAAAATTTTGAGTCGAAAAAAACATGAAAAAATCGCCAAAATTCCGGTTTTTTGTACACCCTGTAATATTTATTTTTAGCAACACCACAATCGAACAAATTCCTTACTTATATAATCATTATCATTGTCATAGCTATTTTAATTTCAATAACTTTACTATCCAGTTTTCTTTACTATAGATTTGTATATCGGCGTAAAAAGATACAAGACGAATTCGAATATTTTAATTCAGAAAATGGTTCAAACAAAATCGGCTCATTAAGTCTTGAAGAGGAGGAAGGCAGCAATAATTTAACAACTATAGATGATCAAATTGAGAATCAAATTGAGAATCTGGGCATTATCAAGTTTCCAAATGAAGAACAAACGTATCAATTTAATATAACCGATCTTATAGAAAAGTGTTGTATAGAAGGTGAATTTTTGTTAGAACTATCGTAAGAGTGTACATTGGCTGGGCCACTGATTGATTGTTCGGCAAGGCGGACGACTAGTGATGGCCGGAACCGAAAAAATTGGTTCCACCTTCAAAATTTTTGTGGTTCCGATCCCTGGAACCAGTAAACGTGCTATCACTGCGGACGACTTAACGGATGGATGGGCGGACTTGGACTGAACGGTCGGATTTTGACGGATAAACTTAGATGGACAAACTTGTACAGACTGACTTGAGACGGACGGACGTAAGGGCTTGGACGGAAAAGCCTCGGGCGAACGGACGGACTGACCTGGACGGACAGAAGGACTTGGACAGACAGGTCGGACTTCGACGTACGGATTTGTACAGACGGACGGACTTGGACGGAAAGGCCTCGGGCAAGTGGACGGACGGGTTTAGACGGATGGACGGACTGGGGCGGGCGGATGAACGGATGAACTTGGACGGACGGACGAACTTAGACTGACTGACTTGGACGTACGGATGGACTTGTCGGATGGGCTTGAACGAACGGAAATGGGTGGAAACGGGCGAAACTAACGGAAATTATCGAAAACGGGCGGAAACGAACGGCAGACGGACTTGGACGGGAGGTTTGTATTATAGTCCATCTGGACGAACTTTTGGATAGACTGACAATCTAGTACCCAGATGGACTATAATACATATAAAGTTTTTTTATAGTAAATTCAAGGCATATAGTCGAAAAATACCGTCATAAACCATCTGGAAAACTTATGGTCGTTAAACACCTTAATATCCCAAGAAGTCAACATGAAGATCAAATAACTCGTATCCGTTTCACAAGACTATTAAGAGAAATCAATAATTTCCGACAACTTTGGCAACACTCCAACATTGTTGACTTATATGGAACTTGTATTCATGAAGGACAAGCTTTGATTTGTATGGAGCTAATGGATTTATCTTTGAAGCACTTATATGTGAATGTCTATAAAGCTAAAGAGTTTTTTGTGGAAGAGTTAGTAGGCTATGTTGCCGTCAAGATGGTCGATGCAATGAAATTTTGCAAAATGCATGAAATTATCCATCGTGACATTAAGCCGAGCAATATCTTGGTTAACTATAGTGGTGAAGTTAAATTATGCGACTTCGGCGAATCCCGTTTACTTGACAACTCCTTAGTGACTACACAATGTGTTGGCACAGAGGCTTATTTATCACCCGAACGTGTATTGAACAGAGACAGTAAATACGATATCCGCGCAGACATCTGGAGCCTAGGAATTACTCTAATGGAAATAGCCCTCGGCCGTTTGCCATATTTACCAGAAATATCGGCCACAGATCTTTGTGAAAGCAATCCCGAAAATTTGGAAGAGCAAAAATCGATACAGGTCATATTTATTCTAAACCATGAAACAGCCTCTAAATTATATGAAATAATTATTAGAGAAATCCAACCAAATTATTCAAATGAATTGTGTGAATTTCTCGTGAAATGTTTGCAAAAAGTTGAGGAGAGACCGAAATTAGACGAATTATCCCAACTCAGTTTTTATTCAATTTATAATTCTGAAGAAAATTTCGACAAGGCAAAAGAGTACTTATCAAAGATTAAGGTAGTTTTAAAATTAAACATTTTTTTAGATAAACTATTTTGGCGATATCCCACTTCATCCAATGGACAGTTTATCCAATTGGGACACTTCATTCAATGATGACACTTCGTTCAATGAGACACATTCGTACAATGAGGACACTTCATTCAAAAGACGAAGAGTCCATTTGTCGAAGTGTTCTCATTGGATGAAGTGTCCATTGGACGAAGTGTCCTGATTGGACGAAGTGTCCATTAGATGAAGTGTCCCAGTTGAATAAACTGTCCATTGGATGAAGTGAGATAGCGCTACTATTTTAGATGATTAACAATAGTTTAAATGATTCCAATACCAATATTAACATAAATGTACCAAAGACAACAAATGTTAACATTAATATACATATCACTGATTAAATTAAAGGGAGTTGCTATCCAAGATAATATAAAAAAAGCTCTGCGTCGATGGCATAGGAGCAACTAGCGCAAATTTCAAACAGGGATGGTTCGATCCAGAGAAGGATCCAGGATTTTTGATTTTTTGGTTTTGGGGAGGGCCATCTAGTTAAAAACCTCATTTTTTAAAAGAAATTTTTCGAATTTTGGTCAAAAATGCCATTTTTCTTGAGAAATTTTCGGTTTTGGGGGTCATAGCCCCTGCCCTCTGGATCCGCCACTGATTCAGTTCCTAGCATAATTACGAAAAGATTTTCACTACGACGCTGTTCCAATTTGAACATTGTTTTGGGTCATTGAAACGAAAACATGAATCAGAGTTTTCGTTTCAATAACCCAAAACAATTTTCAAATTGGACAATTTTGATGTTATTTTCCTGGCCCAGACCATGAAAATAACATGGGATAATTATGCTGTTGTTAATAACTTTGTTATTTTCATAAAAAATGACAACAAAATTTTATATAAAATTTAAAAAAATAAATAAAATAGATAATAAAACAATAGAATTTCTTGAAGTTTGATCTGCTCCCTGTGTTGTAGGTGTTACGGCGTTTTGATCAACGCTTTGTGTCCCATGTGTCAATGTATTTTGATCAACTCCTTGCGTTCCAGGTGTCACGGTATTTTGATCAACTCCTTGTGTTTCATGTGTCGTAGAAATTGTCGAAGAGCTATCTATAAAACGCAATCGATTCCCCACATGAAATTACCCCCCAGAAATATGATTTTGAGGGAGAAATTTCAAAATTTTTCGATTTTCACTTCAATGCACACATCTTTTTCCCTGAATCAGGGTCAAGTAAGCATTTTCACGCTTCGGGAATGCGCGCAATCGATTTTTCGCATGATTTTACCCCTGATAGGGTTATTTTTTGAAAATAAATTTTTTTTCAAGATCCGGCTATACCCCCTTTTAATGCAAAAAAATTTATTATTTTAAAATTAATTCAACAAAAGAGCATTATCATAAGCTTGTATCTAGTTTTTATTGGCCTTTAGGCAAAGCGAATCCAACTCGTTTGTTTCCCGGATCATAAATATGGCAGTATGATTTAGCGAACGGGCCTAAAAATATCGTGTGTTAAAAAAAATTCAACTACATTACCTCCGAAAATCCAGATTCCGTCTTCGAGATAGCCATAAAATTTCCACTCACACATGTTAGATGTAGCATTTTTTGCACCAATTTGTTGAGTCTAGAAATTCGAGATACAGTATGAGGTCGGGGATCGAATCCTCGAACTTCAGACTCTAAGGTTA
Source organism: Acrobeloides obliquus (assembly GCA_034698545.1). Classification (NCBI taxonomy): domain Eukaryota; kingdom Metazoa; phylum Nematoda; class Chromadorea; order Rhabditida; family Cephalobidae; genus Acrobeloides; species Acrobeloides obliquus. The sequence continues at coordinate 6,476 of JAQGBS010003906.1, forward strand.
TCACACTACCACTCGGCCATGATGAAAATTCCCAAACCTCCACAATATGGTACTTGTTTTAACGAGGACGATGTGCTAAATCGATTGGCGCTATTTAAAAAAAAATCGAGTTTTTGCCCAAACTTTTTCCTATTTCTAACGCTGTGAACTGGAGTTTTTGGATCGCTACAGGGAGGGGGAATAGGTAGATAAGGGAGTCCAAATTCTGGAAGATTTGCGGGGGGAGGGTCAGGTCAAAAGTTACTATTTTTTTTTAAATTTTAGCAAAATTTTTCAAAAAATAGTCAATTTTGTTAAAAACTCGATATTTTTTCTAAAAAAATTTCTATTTTTAGGGCACTTTTCGGCCTTCGGCCGAAAATTTGCGGGGTGGTCCAGATCTGGATCTCCTATCTACCTAAGGGAAGGTGGGGGTCGACACCACTGCTCAATGCACTTACTGAATCAACGGTATATTGTTTGCCTCCAATCGTAAAAGTAAATGAAGGAAGTTTTTGATCGCAATTAACTTGATTTCGACGCGAAAACAAATTTTCTCGCGTATACAGGGGGTTTTTTCTATCGGGGAATCGATTGGTGGTGGTTTTGGGTCATGAAAAAAATTTTTTAGGGGGGTACCCCCGGATTTTTGGGGGTATTTTTCAAAAATTTTGAAAAATTAAAAAAAATTTTTTAGATTTTCTTTTTTTCGATTTTTATGGGGTTTTTCTATACGGGGAATACGAATCCGAGCGATTCGAGTCGATTTGCGGTGAATTTGACCGAGTTTTCGTTGTAATACACCCTCGGGAAGTCAGGGTACGAAAATCGAGAGGTACCCCCAAATTCAAAGTACCGTAGAAAATTATTTACTCGGTCTTTATCCTCCAAAATGTAATCGATTGTGCCCCAGATATTCCTCTAAAGACTGCTTTTTAAATTAAATGAAAATACCTTATGGTTCCCGAGAAAAACTTGAAAAACCGACCGAGTTGGGGTCAAAAATCGTGCTCTCAAGGAGGAAAATTGGCTCTAACTTTTTCAAATCAACGCGATATGTAATTTTCTCGCGTATTAGGGTTTTTTTAAGCGGAGAATCGATTGGTGCAGGTTTCAGCGGCTAAAAAAATTTTTTGAGGGGGGTACCCCAAGATTTTTGGAAAAAAATCTGTGTTTTTTTCTAAAAATCCTGAGGTAGGTGGGACAGGAAAATTTTTTTAGCCCCTGAAACCATCGCCAATCGATTCTGTGGTAGGAAAAACTCCCAGTATACGCGGGAAAAGAAGTTTTCGCGTTTTTTTTGGATGCAGCCCTGCAAGTCTTGCTGTAACATGAAATGTTGCTGTAACATGAAGTGTTAACTGTAACATGATGTAACATGTATTGTTGCTGTAACATATAGTGTTGCTGTAATATTTTGGGGGGCCCAACGCGCGAAGCGCGCATGTAGGGGGCGCGCGGAGCGGGTCCCAGTGCCGGTTTAGTAGCATACAGATGCAGCCCTGCAAGTGTTGTACATGAAGTGTTGCTGTAACATGGAGTGTTACTATAACATGAAGTGTTGCTGTAACATGAATTGTTGCTGTAACATATAGTGTTGCTGTAATATTTTGGGGTTCCGAACGCGCGAAGCGCGCATGTAGGGGGCGCGCGGAGCGGGTCCCAGTGCCGGTTTAGTAGCATTTGGATGCTGCCCTGCAAGTCTTGCTGCTGTAACATGAAGTGTTACCATAAACATAGTGTAACATGGAAGTGGCCATGTTCATAGCGGTGGCTTATTGTAACATGAAGCGCCGCATGCGGCGCTTGTTTCACTAACCTAAAACAATTTTCAAATTGGATAATTTTTGTGTCATTTTGTTCGTCTCATTTAGCTACAAAAAATATAGCGACAATGTTCATAATATGAAAATTTAGAAAATCGATACATAATGCTGCCACTGTCACATCTCCCTATCAATTGATCTGAGACGATCAAAATACAAAACACCTACTCAAACACCAGTTCCGCATATTTTACGCCCAAAATTCCCAAAATTATGCAAAAACTTTCTGCGTCATTATGTTTTTTCCCCACAAATATTTGCTGAATCAAAATTTCTTCAAAAAAAGTACATTTTAAGAAAAAAAATTTATTACGCCACACCTCCTAAAAATTTCTCCTTTATAGATGAGCCGGCAGACGAAACATCAAAATCAGTCTTCTTCGACAGAAACCAATCAGCCATCATAAAATGTTCTATTGGTGATAGTGGGTTCGAGCCGGGCACGTTGCACTTCAGCAAGGGGCACGAAAATATTACCAAAGAAAAGACGACGGCTAATAGGTAAAAATAGATTTTTGTTTTTGTTTCAGGGTTCCCAGATTTCGAAATTCGCCAAATTAATTGAGTTGGAGAACCCTGGTCGAAAACCGAAATTTAGATAATTTTCGCTTCAATACACGCACCACTTTCCCTGAATCAGGGTCAGGAAAGCGTTTTCAAGGTTTGGCGATGCGCGCAATCGATTCCTCGCATGGAAAACCCCGTAGGATTTGAATTTTGAAAATTTTTGCGCGAGTTCTTTAAGAAGCGAAGTTATCAATTCCATCTATTCAAATCTTTATTGAATTCTTCAGCAAAGTCGTTCATTTTTAGATTAAATGCAAAATATTTTCGAAAGATCATTTTCGCTTATCGATTTTGTGAATGCGAACAATCTTGATGCTTAACAACCATTCGTTTGTAAATAATAATTAACGGCCATTAGATACTGATACGCGGCTGTATAGCCGTATATAAATGTTATGTTATGTTATAAAAACGACTAACTAAATATTCTTTTAAAAATTTTTTTAGATTATTGATTTCCAATTACAAAATAGCCTAGTTTTTTATCTGTTACTTAATCTTAAGCATATACAATTTAAATCCAAATTTTCTATATTTTAAAAGTATTCTTTTTTAATATATCAATGACTTAATATATCAATGAATTATCAATGTGTATACTAAAACGAGTTTTTCCATCTAAAAAGGTAGGATTAAAGGCTAGTTCGTGTGAAAAGCAGCATTTGTTGATATTTTGAAAATTTATGCAGATACCTCCAGCGATCGTGGGATTTCCGAGGGTGACTCCGAGCGGCTACTCTCTCTTAGCGAAAAATGTTAAAATTATCACATTTTCAAAACCTTAAAATAAAATTACATATACAGGGTGGTCTTTTGAAATACTCGATTGTAAAAAATTTTTATAAAAAAGGGATTAAATTTTTGTGTCAAACTCTTGGTATCATTGTGTAGGGAGGAGCCGAAGGGATTTTTTTGCACATAACTTTGGGCCCTACTAACCCCCGATAAGGCTAGTTTTCAACATTTTTTATATTGGAAAAGTGGCTTAAATGTATAGAAAAAATCGAATTTTGCTATGAAAAAATACTAGAACACATGGCCAACAAGTATGCACAAGCACTATAAAAATTTATTTGGTCGCTTAAAATATACGAGCCTTTGAAAATTGGAATATTTTTTATGCTATCGTATAAGCAAAGTTTGTATTCCATAAATTACATGCAAGCATGGCGCAGAGGATGAATTGTCGCGTTTTGCACCAAAACGTTGTGGGTTTGTCTTTCACATCCGGCAAAAATTTTTTGTCTTTCTTTATTTCGTTTTTATTTCAAAATAAAGAAATATTTTTAAATATTTCTTTATTTCGAATATTTTTAAAACCTTTTTCATGTATGGGGGGGGGGGGTATTCCCTTCCCCATTGATGAAAATTTTCTTGATTCAATTTTGATGATTTTGGTGTCAATCGTCTTCTCAGTTTTAGTAGTGAGGGTTTTTAAACGAAGAATATTTTTCTCTGCATCAAAAAAAATCGTATATTAAGAAGAAAATAATTTAAATTCTTTCAACATTTAGAAAAAATAAATACATCATTTTTTATAACTCAATAGACGAATAAAATGATACCAAAATTATCCGATTTTAAAATTATCTTGGGTTATTGAAACGAAAACATTTGAAAATTTTCACTTCAATAATCAAAAATTTTAAAATTGGATAATTTTGATGTCATTTATTCGTCTAGTCGAGTTATAAAAAATGATATATTTTTTCTAATTATTAAAAGAATTTAAATTATCTTCTTCTCAATATACTGATTTTTTGATTCAAGGAAAATCTATTCGTAGGCGACCCAGTTGAGAGTTTTCGTTGCAATACACAGATTTCAAAAATCGCCAATTTCACACGAGATTAGCTCGACAACGAAAGCGATTCAAAACAAAAATGCTCTATTTTTCATGAAATTATCTTGGGTTATTGAAACGAAATTTTTTTTATATATACAAATTATGGCAACTTTTTCAGACTTGACTGATCCTTTAAAGGGGTTTGGACTTTAGGGGGGGGGAAATTTGACAGAAAAATGCCAACTTTGGGGTCTCATTCTGAAAAATCGTAATATTATTCGGAAAAACTTT
>JAQGBS010003907.1:0-10921 GCA_034698545.1 Acrobeloides obliquus
TCAAATTGTAAACCAATTCCAAAAAATAGCCAACTTCAAACGCGATTATCTCGACAACGATAACGATTCAGAATTTAAAGTAGGGGGGAGGAGAGATAGGCGTAGCTAGAATTTAAAATAGGAGATGGGCACCAACGCCAAAAATCTCATTTTCATCTTTCCTTTTGAAAATTTCACAAAATTTTGCTAAAAATTGTTCGAGCTCGTTCGAACAGTATAAGGCAATCTTTGAATGCTCGAGAAAGTGTCTCTTAAAGGTTTTTGGCCTTGATGTCCCCTATTCTCGGTAAAACCAAAATTCTAGCCACGGCTCTGATCAAACCCAGGGCTTGAAGGACCAGTCCAGTCAGTTATAACCATATGAAAAAAGATATATTCGGAAAGAACATGAAAAATGGAGCATTTTTTTACGGCATGTTCTGAATCGTTGTAGTTTTCGAGATAATTGCGTTTGAGATCTTGGATTTGTGTACAAGCTCTTCGTTGTAATACACAATTTTTTGAATTTTTGCATCGATTTTGTAAATTTTCATAAAATGAACTTTGTGGCAATTTTTTATAGCTAAATGAGACAAACAAAATGACACCAAAATTATCCAATTTAAATATTGTTTTGGGTTATTGAAACAAAAGCCCTGATTTATGTTTGGTTTCAATAACCCAAAACAATATTTAAATTGGATAATTTTGGTGTCATTTTGTTTGTCTCATTTAGCTATAAAAAATTGCTACAATGTTCATTTTATAAAAATTTAAAAAATCGATTTTTCCGCAAAAATTCAAAAAAGTTTGTGTATTACAACGAAGAGCTTGTACACAAATTCAAATTTCAAACGCAATTATCTCGAAAACTGCAACGATTCAGAACATGCCATAAAAACAAAAAATGCTCCATTTTTCATGATCTTTCCGAATATATCATTTTCTTCATATAGTTTTAACTGACTGGACTGGTCCTTTAACGTTGCTTAATTTACCAGATCGAACGTGATCGCTCATTATACACTTTTAAGAAATTTGTTTAAATTTAGGATTAAACGGGCTATACATATTAATTTATTAAAATTTGTTGAGAGTATAGAAAGACTATACAAAAATCATAATTTTTCAGATATGGTCCAATAGAAACACGAATATCGTTACAATTTTTATCGTATCTCTTGGCATCCTCATTCAGTCAATAACAATGTTCACCGACTATAGTGGATATCTTAAAGGTTTTGGTGGTTGCACTTACGGAAACATTATTGGTACAAATATATCTGCTGCCGATGTAATTTTAAATTGAATTTTTAATAACATTCCAAAATGGGGTTGCATTAAAAATTTTTTTTTATTTCAGGTATCTGTTAAGTCGTCAGGCATCACCGCCGGAATCACTGCTATAATTGGTATCACGCTATCCATTTTAACTGTTATAAAAATAAACATGATGTATAGAAATGGAACTATTAGTTTGCAACATAAAAAGGATATTCCGCTATTAGGTACAGGGCCTTATGAGCTCCAAACCAATGGCGCAAAGAAGGGGAAGCTTCATTCCCCAAATCTGAAAAAACTTTCCTAATGGTTCCCCCATATGTTTTTGCCCAAAATTTTTGAAAATTTTGTTAAAAATCCAAATGTTCCCCCATTGTGATTTTTTACCAAAGTTGTCCAAATTTTCCATTTTTTTCAACAAAATTTTTCATTTTTCTGAGTATTTTTAGCTTAAAAACTAGCATTTGTCAAAAAAGCCTTTTCCTGCTGTGCTAGTTTTTATGAGACGATTTCTCGAGCATTCGAAGGCCCTTGGTACTAGTGTTAAATGGTCCGAGCGCGCTTCAAATTGAATTTATTTAGTGAGATTAAATTTTGGGTAAATTTTTGAAAGTCATATCAAAGCAAAAATCGAGCATCGAAAAATTCAAATCCTTCCCCGAAGCTCACATACCCCGATTTTACGTGTATTTTGTAAATTTTCAACCTGTCTAAAACACCACAAATAATTTTTTTCGGTCAAATTTTAACGCTGGTCAATATATTTCAACACGGAGAACAGTTCTAGCATAGTTTCGAAAAGAAAAAAATTTTTTCGACTCCTAGTACCACATGTAAAAATGAGTCAAACGTCGAAATTTCTCTGATTTTTTCGAAATCACGCTAGAACTGTTCTCTGTGTTGATATACATCGACCAGCGTTTAAATTTGACCGAAAAAAATTATCTGTGGTGTTTTAAACAGATTGGAAAATTCAAAAAATACACGTAAAATCGGGGTATGTGAGCTTCGGGCAAGAATTTGAATTTTTCGATGCCCGATTTTTGCTTTGATATGACTTTCAAAAATTTTCTCATGCATTAATCTCACTAAATAAATTCAATTTGAAGCGTGTTCGGAACATTTAGAGTGACCTTTGAACACATAAGAAAGTGTCTCTTAACTTTCTTAAAAATTACACCCAGTTTGTCCTAAATTTCCATTTTTCAACAAAAAATGCCAAATTGAGCATTTTTTAATACAAAAAATCGTAATTTTCTGAGCATTTTCAGCTTAGAAACAAGCATTTTGCAAAAAAAATTTTCCCAAAAAATTTTTGGGAACTTCCTCCCCCCCCTAAACCAAAACCTACTTTGCGCCGCTGCTTCGAACCATTTCGATGCAGTTGTAAATACTTTTTTCATGAAATATTGGAAACAAAAAATTCTTATTGAAAAAAACGAAAAATTCATATTGAATTCATGCGAAAATTTTTACTTCGCTTTAAAAATGACCTTTTAAAATTATATTGAAATGCTTTAAAATGGGCACTAGGCCTTTCGTTACCGTTATGGGGTTTTTTCGAGGCGGCCTTCCATTACGATGGCTATAAGTTTTTAAGAACGTTGTTGATTTTAATACGATAAAAGTCATTTATAACGGGACAGGACATGTCCCGTTATAAAATGACTTTGTTCAATCAATTTTTCAAGTTCAATCAAGATCATCATGGAAAAAAGTGAAACTGGCAAAAAATAGTTTAGGCATTGGAGATTATCTGTGCTTTTACCGTATTAAAATCAACAACGTCCTTAAAAAGTTATAACCATCCGTAATGGAAGGTTGCCTCGAAAAAAAGCCCGTAACGGTAACGAAAGGCCTAGTGCCTTAAAATACTTCAAAGTGCCTGATTTTCAATAAACCTAATTATTGACACGATTTACAGGAGATTAGAAAAAAATAAGTCCCCAACCCTATAAAATAAGCCTTCTCTAAATTTTCAAAAATTTCGATTTTACAAAAAATATAATTTGAACATTAACACCAATCAAAAATAATATTTTTAGTTTATTCGGTTATACTAGCCAGCTTAGAAATTATACTTGCAATTTGTTATTCTGTGAATAATCAGTCGCAGTTATTTGGTGGAGATTTGTTTAATCAAATTTATGGTTGGGTAATATTTTTATATGGGATGACACCGCCAATTTTATTATGTTTGACGTGGTAAAAATTTCTAAAATTTATTCAAAGAAAACATTGTTCAACAATTATCATCCCTAATTGAAACGAGGCATACTCTTAGGCGGACTTTTAATTTTAGCGTCAGGAAGCTATAGACTGCCATTTTGTATCAAAAATTTGAAAATCCGGGGTGGCAGATCTTGAGCCTTCCTTGTGATTGCCTTTAGGTCAGGGCCGTATGCAGTATTCAGGTTAGAAGGGGGTACAGTGGCGGCCCTGGGGGGGGGGCACGTGCTCTCCTAAAGACCAAAGAATGAAAAAAATTTTCCCTTGATTCTCCTTATGTTTTTTCCGAAAATTTCCTCCAATCAATTTTTTTATTAAAAATAACCAATTTTTCATCAAAACTGTCCATTTTGTCACCAAAAATGTCTATTTTCCTCTAAAAATGTCCATTTTTCATCAAAGATGGCAAATTTTCAAGCATTTTCAGCTTAAAAAGCCGATTTTCAAAAAAGTTTTTACTGCGGCGCTATTTTTTAATTAAAAATAGATTTCTCAACAGAAAAAATTTTGGTCCAGGCGACCAAAAAAGGTCGCCAAATTTATTTGAAAAGTGCCCCCTCTAGTCTGGGGCTCTGAGACTGCCACCAGGGAGCATCATGGGTTTGGGTGGGACGATCAAAAGCGATTTTTTGGTCAAAAAATTGTATTTTTTGCCAAATTTTAGGAAAAATAGCCTAAAGATTGCGAATTTGGGTCAAAAATAGGCTATTTTTACGAAAAATAAGCAATTTTTGATGAAAAATGGTCATTTTTTCACAAAAATTTAAAACCTAAGAGGGAACATGAGGAGATTTTTTAATTTTCCAGGTTTGTGGGTGGCACGTGTCCCAGTGGTATCCCACCCCCTCCAACTATGAGCCTGCTTTAGGCTATATAAAAAACAATAATTCTCATGAGTCCTCTGTATTTATTTTAATCCATAAATAACTGTAATTTTTTAAGCAAATCAGTACGTCATTGCTATTTGAATTTTTATCTACCAAAGAAATGGAGCTCAAAATGGAATTCGACTCAAGTTGTCAGTATGACTACAAATTTAGCAAGATAAATATTTTTTACAGACATTCAAAATGTATATGTTGTAGCCAGGACTGTGGCTAGGAGGTTTAGGGGCACCATGGGTTTTTTGGGGCAGGGGCAAGACCAAAAAAGCGATTTTTGGTTCAAAAATGGCATTTTTTAGCCAAAAATAGACATTTTTCACTAAAAATTAGCCATTTTTGATGAAAAATGGCATTTTTTAGCCAAAAATAGACATTTTTCACTAAAAATTAGCCATTTTTGATGAAAAATGATCATTTTTCAAAAAATTTCAAAATTGAGAAAAACATAAGGATCAATATGGAGTTTTTTCATTTTTCCATATTTGGGGGGGAGGGAGGTATATCGACGATGTTGATAAACTACACCTACTAGCGATAGCGCTACCGCTAACTGGCGATATCACTACGCTAACAGGCGATATATGATGACTAATTGAGCACCATCGCCTATATCAATAGTCGTACCGACAAAAGGCGATAGTCGTATCGACCTAAAGCTATGATACTACAGACATAGCTTTAGGTCGATACAACTATCGCCGAAGGCGACATATGGTACTATGGTACTACCGACAATAGTACTACCGCTACAAAACGGTTCGAATATCGCCGAAGGCGACATCAGAATCAGACACCCCCACCCTTCAGCAAACCTGGATATATAAAGCCTGGTAAAAGTTTTGAAAAAGCGCTTGATTTTGGCCTGACAGGTCAAGGGATTGATTACTACTTGACTCTAGTGAGCTAGGGGACTGATTCTGACCCTGGCTCCCGGAACCAGGAGACTTTAATATTTTAACTTTTATTTAAACTTTATCGGAAATTTTATAATTTTAGAAATTGTACTTATTGAAACTAAAAATAAAGATATTTTTCGGACTCTTTTTTTACAACCCAGAAGTAGCGCCATATCAGCACATGCCCACCCCAAACAAGCCATTTTTCAAAGAAAATGTTTGAACACTCGTTTACAGACACCTCCTCCAAAAATTTTTTTGTGAAAATTTATGTAAATAGCAAATTATTATCGATTCACAAAACCGTTTGTATGTAAAAAGCGATACAATATTAAACTTTATATAAATTATAAAGCTTTCGGCGATCTCGACGTGCATTATTGCGTAACCAATTCAAAATTTCTGCGTCATCTACTACTTGCCCTCTACAAATATTAAACAGCTTTAAAAAAATTTCATTTTGCATACTTTTTAAGTCTTCCGGGGTTAGCCGCTATTTTTTCTTTTATAGCTTCAATTTCTTTCTTCTTTGATGGGTTTTCTGAACGAGATTGTACATTCTTGTTGTGCAACTCATCACGGCTTACTCGAGCCAACAATTTATCGGTAGTGTCGAGAAAATTGAAAAATGACATATCCTCAGGATCTGTTGCATTTAAATCAAATTCAGAATATGTTTTATGACCAGTAGTCAATGAAAGATTATCTTAAATTTAAAAAGTTGGAAATGTTATAGTTGAAGCGTCGTATTGAACCATAGGAAAATAGGGGGTGGGAGCCTCCCACCCTGATACAGCCGCATGAGGCCCGAAAAATGAAAACGTACCGCATGCCGAAGGGAAAAATGAAAAACGTACCGCATGCGCTTGCGGCACGGCACGTTAAAAAAATTTGTGGCATAAAGCGCGTCGACCAAAAAAAGTTAGTCAAACGTACCGCAACCGCTTTGAACGACCACCCCCTTATACACCTATGTATTGCACGTGAATTTTTTCGAAAAATTTTTAAAATTTTTTCGCGAGAAATGATCATACGTACTCCCCTAGGGGACAAAAAAATGAAAAAATTTTCCCCATAGTCCCCTTTACCGAAAATTTTCCCCAACCCAATTTTTTTACCAAAAATAGCCCAAATTTTCATTTAAAAAAAATTAAAATTATCCATTTTTCACCAAATATGTCTAATTTTGAGCAATTTTTCAACAAAAAATGGCAAATTTTCAAGCATTTTCAGCTTAAAAACAGCCGTTTAACACAAAAAATTTTGCCCGAGGCTCTATTTTTAAAAAAAAAGATGTTTCTCAACAATTTTTTGGGGATTGCAAAAAATTTTTTAAACTCCCGTGCGTAGGGTCTATATACACCAATGCAACATTTATTGCAAAAAAAGTTTTTTTGCGACATTTTTTGGACCCCTCGTATTTGAGACGCCACTATCCCTCTTTCCTCTTGTACACAGGTATGATGTTGCTAGTCTAAAGCAAGAAAAATGAAAAAACAAAACTAAAAACTAATATTTGGGGAGTGCAGTGGAGAGTCCAATTTCAAAATCTTGTATGGTACCCCTCCCGCCACGGGGGGAGGGCGTCATACAAAATTTGAAAAAATTGGACTACCCATCTGCCCTCATGTGTTTTCCAGCAATCCAAAATTCCCTCATTCAAAGGAATCTGATTTATATTCGATTTTTGGCGGCTTGAAATTATGAATCGAAAAAGTCCTTGTCGGCAAAAACGTTATAAGACAGGCCTTCAGTCAGGAGGGGGGGGGGGAATACTATCCCCAAACCTAGAAAAATGAAAACAATTTCCCCTTGGTCCCCATTATGTTTTTCCCAATTTTGAAATTTTTTGAAAAATGACCATTTTCATCAAAAATGGCTAAGTTTTCGTGAAAAATGCCTATTTTGGCCCAAAATCGCAATTTTTATGCTATTTTTTCCTAAAAATTAGGCTAAAAAATGCCATTTTTGAACCAAAAAATCGCTTTTTTTGATCGTATCCCATCCAAAACCCATGGTGTCCCGTAAACTGAATCCTGACTGTTTTAAGCCTTACCTGGTCTAGTTTCAAATGAAACACGTCCTTTAGTCTTATCATTATTTGGTATAGGTGTATTGTTGGGTTTTGATGGCTGCTGGTGATTTTCTTTATTTGTTTCAACTTTATAAACTTCTCGATTTTGATTTACTTCTTTGATTAGGTCTTCATAATCTTGAGACTTGCTATCATTTTCGGATGGGTCTCGTTTGGTTTTCAGACGAGACTGCCAACGCTTATAATTATTAGACAATTTCTTTCCAAGAGACATGTAGGAAAATAGCGAAATAAACAAATTAAAAGATCGTAATCGTTGCAAATTAAAAAATAGGGCCGAACATATGACTCGAGTTAAGCACAAATAGTGCCTAAAGAAAAATAAAAACAACCAGCTCAAAGTGCCATGAACCAATCAATAAAACAAAACGACTTACATTTATTTGCAAATCAACTTCCGACGAACATTCACCAACTGCCAGTCGAAGATTTTCATAACTCCAAGCGGAAAACATTAATAGATCAAGAACACAAGTCTTCAAACACCCCCGAAAATTTTGAAATTTTGCAACGAAAAATTTTTACTTTGGTCTCCAGGTGATTTTTGCGCTATTTTATCCAAAAATCAGAAAAATTTCTGTGATCCCCTTTTAAGTTGTTTTACGGAAGTTATTTTTGGAAAATACCTGTTTGCTTTTCTAGGGGTAAAATTATACGAGAAATTGATGTAAGAATTTCGATTTGCATAATTTTGTATGCTAACCAAAGTACAAATTTAGGATTTTTACTTATATGATGCTTGGGCAGATACAGAAATTGGAAAAAGAGAGTCTTCATCATCTCATAAGACGACTTTGTTCAAGAAAATTTTTGACAAATTTTTGAAGAAAACAAGGCAGAATAGAGTTGCTGCGACAAATTAGAATCAGAAACAAAACGCTTATGAACAAACAGGAAAAATATTTTATACTAATGTGTTATGAGCGTGTTTCAAAAATTTCACACAGACCCCTGGGGGGGGATCGTAACGTTTGGTATTTATACCACTGTTGTATCACACCCACAAGTGTTTTTTTTATTAGTCTTACGTTTTGCCAATAAAATAACAAAATTCTATCTAAATCATATTAACTATCAAACTATCGGAAATGCACTAACAATTTAGCTTTAATTTAATCAACCAAAGTAAGAAGTATTTCTTACATAAAAGTTATTCGATTATCTGTTATTTCATTACACGTCACAATATTTTGATATTAAGTAATTTAAGTTTCATCGGTTGAGGCAGTTGATACGTTGCCATGTAACCCCAACACGCATACTTCTTGTAACACGCATACTTCTTGAAACACACATGCTTCTTGAACAGGCACGAAATCTTTTTTGAATTATTCTAACTGTAATTCATAATTATACTCGAAATAAACCAGTTACGAAGCAAACATTTTTTTATTCTGATTAGTTTCACACAATAGCGAGAATTTATAAATAGAAAGGCACACCATCAAGTTAAGTTTCATCGGTTGACGCAGTTGATACGTTGCCATGTAATCCCAACACGCATGATTCCAATCCTGGATATGAATACTTTTTATTTTCACATGAAAGGAACATTTTAGTGTGCTATACTAGTAAAGTGATAATATGTTAGTGTTAACTATTTTAAGTTTCATTATATTTGTATGCATTAAATCAACTACAACATCTACTCAAGCAACACATATATGGAGAAATTATACTGCACCCACAAATGAAATTTCGATATCTACCCCTATGACTATAACTTCACCCCCTATTAGTAAACATGAAGGTAGAAGTCGTTCACATATCGAAACAACTACTCTGCCACCGACCACGCCATTTAAGTTCATTCTTGTTTCATCGATACCGAAAAATGCACCTGATGCAACAGTAACATTTCGAAAATATTATAATGATTATGAATATGAATATGCAGTAAATAAATTTTACAGTCTTCCACCGGGTTTTCCCACAGAAGAAGTTATTTATTCAGATTACAATCCTGGATATGAATTCATGACCATAGAATTGTTGCCGACCATTTTTAATATGTCTTATGTGGATGCTGTCAATTATGTTAATCGGAAATGTGATGAATTGTGTAAGAAACTCTTATGCTTCTCAATTGTTTAGAGGGAAAAAAGTGGTTAAGCTACATCCTGATATCCATATCATAGGGTGTATTTTTTTAAGCGCACCATCCATCGTTTTGCAAACAGCCCTGCACACTGCCAGTTATAAAAGCTCTGTAAGCAGCCCTGCGATAATCGCTCAAGGCGCAGGTCGTACAGCCGTCGAGTTGAAAGGATAGTTCGAAATTGTGTTAGCGCAGCACAATTGCTTGCTCAAATTAATTATTAATTTTCATTTTTACATAGATGAAACTTTAAATTTATCGTCATATTCATCAGATTATGGTTCATCTTGGGATAATATCGGCAATTCTGAAGCTAAAAATACCATTTATTGGAAATCTTATTCGTCTTGCCTTAATAATATTGGAGAATATGAAAATGCTCACAATATTACCCCGGGTACATATCAAAAAAACTGGATGGTGGATTATTTTAAACCAGTTTTTGAAAAATACCTTCTTTTTCCGGTAAATTATACTTCGAAATTGAGATTCCTGATAATTTTTAGATTTCTTGTACTGGTATAATATTTGCAGCGTTGAATATCAAAACATTCTTGACGAAAAAGTCGTCTAGAAATGAATTTACATCATTGGTGATTGTTCAGAGTCTTAATTTTATACCATGGACTATCATTTACGATCTCTCGGTTTTTCTTTATGCTATTCCTAGTTATGGTGACAGTACTTCACTTTTTGGGTTAGTAAGCTTAAGCCTAAATATTAATCTGCGTTAATCCTGAACTGCGCCCATTTTTGATTGTGTCAAAAGATTGTCTTTGTTTGTCAACTAGATCAACCGAAAGCTGCGTCAGTTCTGAACTGCGGCAATTTTTGATTGTGTCTACGAAAAACTGCAGTTGACGCGATAGTCTTTTGACGCAATCAAAAATCGACACGTTGCCCTAAATCTAAGCTTAAACCTTCTTTATAGGATAAAGTATGATAACACTGACTTTTATAATTGGGTAGAATCCCCATTCGCAAGCGATATTTTCGAAATGCTTAGTTACATCTTCAGCTTTGCCATAGAAATGGTTCGTTTCTACAAAATAATACTTCGACTACTGGCATTAGCGGCACCTTTATGGTATCATCAACGTATGAATATAAAAATGGTACTTTTGATTTGTGGAATAACGACTATTTTGTCATTGGTTTGTACAATTATTGTTGTTCTGCATCGATCAAATTTTGAAGTGGACGGGAGTAAGATTAGCCAAGTTATGTTTATAGTAAAGTTATCAATTTTAGATCCCTTTTTTGATGATGTAATAGCAAACAATTGCAATAATAATATACTCACAATAAACTCGTTCTTTATAACATATGGTTTGGGTTGCTTGCCTGAGTACATAGTGATAGATGAGCTATTTCCTCTAGGTTTTATTGTGTTACTGCTTGACGTTCTTGTAATCTACTTTCTGAAAAAACGTCTGATGCAAATCAATTCCAAAGACGA